>JAFMSR010000085.1:0-100876 GCA_022818135.1 Saxidomus purpurata
GGCATACTATATGTCCATCTTAAAAGAGTTTATGGAAAACTGTTAGAAATAATTATAAAAAAAGTCGTGAACAATCCCATTTTTTCTTTAATGTCATTGGATTGTACCATAGTATATAGGAATTGAAAACAAGGATAGTTCTTATGTTTTCAATAAAGAGATGTTTTCAAAGAATATACGGCCTGATGGCTTATAAACTTCCCCCGTATTTTGTTTTCTAATATCATATAACCATTTACGCATTGGTGCGAGCGAGTATAGAAGTCGTTATCATTCATGTTTTCTAGTATTATGCAGTTAAGATTTCCCTAAGTAATCATTATATATGGAGCTTTCAATCTAAAATAATTACAGTACTACTATTTGTAATTTTTCACCGACATAAATCAGTACGTATGTACAAATATGGATGCGCATATTGTTTTCAATGCTTTATCAAAAGCAAGGATTACATGAGCTTTAAAGTCAACACCCAGCGCATGTTTATACATTTGATCAAAGCTTTGTCATTCGTATATAACCACTTCTGCCGTATTAAGCATTGTATACCCTTCGGCGGTGCCGTAGAATATTTGAATTGCATATATGTAACCGCCGTGGAATATTTGAATCACATTGAATAAATTGATTTGTCCATACTAGCATGATGAATCAGGGCACAGATCAGCGACACATGCCATACAAATACTGTATACTAATAAATATTCACTACCAATTTATTTTCGCTTTATTCGCGGATGAATTCAAAGTGCAAAATAAAGTTGCGCGAAACGGTCCGCAATATTTCGCGAATAAATTGGTGAATAATTTGGTATACATTCTGGGATTGTGTTGAGTTATATGACACAATATGTGTTAAAGAGAATTGATAGGATATAATCATTAAACAAAATAGTAATTTTTAGTATCATTATCGAAGAGAATATTTGAATGCGCAAATATTCATTGGGTTACAGTAGCGCTCTGATATTATTGCTAGCGCTTAGATTATCAGTATTAATATCAAATACCAGTATTTATATTGCTTCTCAATGTGCCTTAATGTTACCTCGAAGTAGTCTTCCAATAACTACTGCAATATATCATGCGAGTAAAATTCTGATGAAAATTATAAACATATCAATGAACAAATGCACTTTTTGATATCTACAATTTATCAAGTTAATGCTAATGGTCATACTAAAAGGATGTTAATAATTTGTTTCACATTAACACTACATTAAAGCAAATAGGTTCTTTCATTTGAATTACTCCACTTTAATCGGTAATGCAGTTGTTCCCTACTGGTAAAAGAGTAATCAGAAATAATTCCAACCATGAAAATCAGTTTAAATCATTTTTAAATACGCATTTGTAATATTTGATATCACTTAATTTAACAACACGGAAGAAGGAAATTATACCTAAAGTAAGTTGGAGACCTATCAAGAGAAACAGAAACAGCGATAAACACAAAGGAGTGTAACCGATATGACCAACTTAAAAACTGCTCATCTTTGATTTTTCCAACTGAGGCAGAATGATTTTTACAATGTGAGTTACATTAACTCTGGTGCCGCTTGACTTTCTCTAGTTGTGCAGTGCTTAACATCTACGAGGGAGGCCGTATGAAATTTATTTGTTTAAATGAGAACTTCTTACACAGCAGCTAATTATCCAATCACACTAACAAGTACGAATACAGTTTGTTGCAAATAATGTAATAAAATTACGTAGTAAAATATCAAAGTACTGATCATGTACACGGAAAAAAAATTGGAAGAAAAATTTGGAAAAAAAACATTTTTGAAAATGATAAAACTTGCTCATGGAAATAATTGAAATATAAAATGTATGAAAAGTTTAGAGTACATCTATTATATAGGATCGATCGTGTTTGCAAACAACGCCGTACTACGCAATATTTCTTCAGGTGGACGGACAACTGTCAGTTTATTGTTAGTGGTATTTTCTTACCGACTGTAACTTTCTTAAAACTAATATCACTGGGCAACTAATAAAACACAACTCTGCTTTTTATTTTCAATTTTAGATTAAATTCAAAATGAAAAGATCGCGAGCGCGTAACTTACACTGTCTTTATCAATGGTTACTGTGGCAACATGCAATTATGAAAAATCAAGCGTCATTAAAAACAGAAATTCTTTTTAAAAAGATATTTTAATGTGAAAATATGAGTGTCCAGAGTATTTCAGAACTTTTGAATGAAAGCAATCTTATCAATCTTTGCTAGTGACGTCACGGCGAGATCTCTCATATTAAAGTCATATGTGGATAGTTTTGTGTAACGATGCCTCTTGCACTTTCATCTGTTAATTAAAATTAATCACATAGTTTAGAACAGGTCAGGTTAATTACTTTTGACCGGGTGAACAAGAAAAAGCATCGAACTGTTTTGCAATTAATAATATGCAGTGTTATGAACTGACGGACAGAACAGGACGTCCTTGAATACGTTTGTACTTTTCAAGTTTAATTAATGAAACAAATAAATACACAGTAAGATGAATATTGTTTATGGAACGACCTAATTCCTTTTACCATTCCTCTTTCCATCAATAACTGTCATCATTTTATGTTATATTCACATTAAATCTCCGATATTGTCATTTATTTTGTCTCTATGAGTGATAAGATGATAATGTACGGACAATAACTGTGTCATCTTTATACTGCTATATGAGACAATAACTAGATACAGCAATGCGTAGGCTTACAACTTTATTAACATCACAATTAACATGTCAATCAAACTTCTTTGTAGGATTTTTTTTTGTAAAAGATGTTCCATACCGCATAGCCTATTTCATTTCATATACTAGTAGACTGTTTCAACTTTCAAGTGTCGTACAAACAGGCAGTTACACATGGCTATATGTAATTTGACACCGCCATATAGGATGAACATTGTACAAAAAACGTTTATCTTTACATGACAATTTTTTTTAATATGGGAGTATGTCTCCTTTGAAACGAGATGGAACTTTACACACATTGGTAAAAGCAACTACAATATATATTAAACAATTAGTTCAAATCAGCGTGTTTGCAGAAAAGTGATATATCACTCGATGAATTTAAATCTGGTAATTTTATGCAAGGTACTTATCAAGACTGTCCAGAGTTGAACATTACATGTTACATTACAAAAAACTTGAACCCTCATAAAGCGACAGGTCCAGACAACTTGAAACCCTGAATATTGTTTTAACTTTAACATAAAATTGCTCCATTTCTTCAGATCATTATTGTCAATCCATTGCAATCCGGTGTGGTATGGAGAAAGGCACATGTCTCACCTATCTACAAAACGGGTCAGAGGTATAAGGCAGAAAACTACCGCCTCGTTTCCTTAACCTGTTTATGTTGTACGATCATGGAACATATTGTTACATGTAGTTATGGTCTTAATGAAAGCATTTTCTAAGTAAGCAATTGACTATTTGTACAAAGAAATTCACCGTTATGGTATCAGAGGTAAAACTAACACTTGTATTGAAAAGTTTCTGAAAGCAGGCGGTAGTCATTGAAAGTGTTTCATTATATTATATTAATGTAGACTCCGGGGTTCCCCAAGGTTGTGTTACATAGTTGTTACATGTAGTTATGGTCTTTATGAAAGCATTTTCTAAGTAAGCAATTGACTATTTGTACAAAGAAATTCACCGTTATGGTATCAGAGGTAAAACTAACACTTGTATTGAAAAGTTTCTGAAAGCAGGCGGTAGTCATTGAAAGTGTTTCATTATATTATATTAATGTAGACTCCGGGGTTCCCCAAGGTTGTGTTCTTGATCCGAGTCTCTTTCTTTACTATATCAACAATATGCCATTAGGACTTCGACTCTTCGCAGACGACGCAATTGCATACGTAACAGTAATATGAAAGTCTAATGCAGAATTATTACAGACATACCTGGCATAAAATGGCGGTTTGGGAGGAACAATTGGAAATGCTTTTTTATCCGGAAAAATGTAATGTTAATACCATCTAACGCAAATGTGAACCGATTAAATTTTTGTATATTCTGGACATATTCTCGAATCTGTATCTTCTGTGATATATTGTGGTTGTTACATATCCTGTGATTTAAATTTGAATAAATATTTTAGAAAAATTTGTAGCAAAGCAAATGGTACTCTAAAGTTTTCTTTAAAGAAATTTGAACATTATCTCAACCTCAGTGAAAGAAAATGCCCACATGTGGCTAGTAGTTCGCCCATCTGTTGAATACGCTAGCACAGTATGGGATCCATATCAACAGCCCAACATCAATAAGTTGGAAATCATTCACCGTCGAGCAGGTAGGTACGTTACTAACAATAACAGTAATCGATCTAGTGTTACAGATATGTTGAACAACTTTGAATAGAAATCACTTGAAAACCACAGAAGAGAATCTCGATATTGTGTTGTATAAAATTGAACATGATCTTTTCAGTAAAGCAGATAGACTTACTTAACCAATGAAATCGCACCACTCTGGACTTGGGCACCAGAACTACCGCGTTATCCCTGTATGAAAGTGTGACTACAAGAAGGGGTCGTTTTTCCCCAAGGACGATACGTGATTGGAATCATGTACCGCCTGATATTATATCAGTAGAGTCTCTTGAGACCTTCAAGTCTCAGGTTACAACCATCTTTATCTAACCTCAGAAGTAATCTGCTTTTAATTTTCACTGTACATGCTAGCACACTAATATAATGTAAATAGGTATTATAGGTCTCTGCCATTGACTTTGAAGAAATGCGCTTCATTATTGACCTTTGGGCCGCGTCCATATACACTGTTATGACTATCGTCTCCATACAAATCAAATTAGACCGGATTGTTATCGCCTGCTCGAACTTTAAAGCTAAATCAATTTCCTTTTTAATTAACGCTGCTGAATCCGATGATTATGATTTCAAATGTAAGAACTTACAGTTGTTGTTACATTCTTATCTTTGTCTAGGTTCTTTTTTATTACTTTACTTAAGCCGCATTGATTTGTAGTATATCAAACTTAGTTTATCGATAGAATCAAATCCGATCCTCAAGTCCTCCGATACGTGACACTAACATCAGAAGCTCAGCAGCTTGTTGATAAACTTATTTACGAGGAATACATTGCAATCACATAGTTGAAAACTCTAAATTTGAATACTGTTCACCAACAAGAATTATTTGGTGAATGGAAAAGAAAACAATTTTAAACAGTGATCATACAATTAAATTTACTGATCAAGACAAAGGAAAGCGCACATAACAAAAGGCATACGCAATTGATCATTTTATTAATTTTCATGTTATAAAGTAAAAAAAGTGTTTGCAAATGATTGGCGCAGTTCATTTAGTTGTTAATTTTCATTACGAGACATTATTTTGCTCACACAATCTTCTTAGCACAGAAGGAAGCATTTTCTAATGAATTACTAAAATGATTAAGCTTTAATTTAATGGAAAACTTCTGAAACTATATGGAATTTCGTTAGAAAAATTAGTACAATTTTGTTTAAAAAGGAATGCTTGTTAAAAACCGAGATAACATATTGAATAAAACAATCAATATAAAATGGGATGTTTATGTGCTAAGTTTAAAGGAAGAAAATTCACACAAGTTAGACATGTAGATTTGGACAGTGACAAACCTCAGGAACTAACTGAAACACAGATAGCTGTTATTAGGAACAACTGGCATGTTCTTAATTCACATATATCAAATATTGGAGTGTTTACATTTATCAGGTAAGTAAAATGAAATAAAATACAATTTCGTCATCACGATTTTAAAGCTATTAGCATTGCGAAGTTTAAGAAAATGTTATACAATGTATATGAATATGTATACTACATGCATGGTCGATCTATGTCGAAAATGTTATTTAGGTTAAAAAATTAAGACAAAAAGTTGAAGTAAAGGCATTTTCCGTTATGTCAGATTGAAAATATCAAGCCACAATAAAGCAAATTAAACCCCTTTTTAGTGAAGTATACCATATTACATTCATAACTTAACAGTTTTTTAGATTTAAATTTACTGGTTCTGTTATAATGCTAACTGAAACACAGGACATTAACTTAGCAGAGGATACTACATGTAGTTTATATGAACAAGCATTTAGACTGGCAAAATGAAAGAAATGATAAAAATTGTACACTGCTTAGCCATTTTTTGTTTAAATAAGGCATATGATATTGTTTCCGTACTATCTTCGAACATCCTTAAATATGTCTTAGCCTATTTGACCAACTTTAGGTAATAGAAATAACAACACATTCGAAAATATAGTTTACGGAAGATCTCTTAGTTGGTTATTTCTGCTAAAATGAGGCATTTTTCGATATATGTTGTTCTTTCAAATTGTATTTATTTATCATTTAACGTAAGTCATTGAAAACATTATTAAATAGTCCACAAAAATACCATAAAAGAAAGCATATTTTTCAAATGTAACTTTTTTTATTTTCAAAATGGTAACATTGAAATGAATAATGGAAAACTTCGCCTACTCTATTTTGAAATTCTAATTTCCTCCAAAATTTCCATATTGGGTTTAGTCTAAATGATGCTGAAAATATACTGCATGTTTTAAAATTTATATATGATGAGTTAAGCTGAGTTGTTTCTCTCAATGAAGGATGGAAATTTTATATACTTAACAGAAAGGGTTGATTTTCAATTTTTGACTCAGATAGTAAAAACCGACCGCCAATGATTTTGTCAACATTCGATGGGAATAAATTTGTGATACAGACGAATATATTTTGGTTATAACTTTGGTAATGATCATGTTTCAAGTAATATAAATCAGTGATTAATGTCTTTTATAAGTTATGATGGTCACTTATAAAATAAGAAGAGTGATGTCACGTTACAGTTATTTACACAATTTTACGTTAGGAACTACACTTTTCAAGGTTTTTATTCAATCGAAACTTTTATCGTTTCTTTTTCTTGTATGTCAGGAGAAGGTGTTGACAAGTAATTCTGAAATCAAACGATTACTAGTACTCTTTATGATGTACTACTGAATTACAACCAATTTTATTTCAAAGAAATTACAAATTGAATTCGATTAGAAAAAGCTATGTACTTAAAACGCAATTATGAAATGCCACTGAGAAAAAAATTGTGAGATTCAAATAGATTTTGAGATCTTTGGAAATTGGGTTCTAGTTTTGAATAAATATATGAAACGCAAATGCTTGCAAACTTATCCCATGTAAACATTGAATACCTTTCTTGAAAACACGATTTGCTGTTTGAAAACCTTTGAATCGACATTGATGTATTCGTAAATGGACTATACTGTCTACGTTATATCTCTTTATATTGAAATCTAAGCACGGAGAGAGATAGGGCTTAATTTACACAGTATTATTAATATCATGTATAACTTGTGACTCTATGTACATATTTATGTATTATATGCTAATTTAAGGTGACTTATTGGTCCATAGGGAAGGGTATATTGTGCATGTATTTGTGTTATCTGGCTTTTGTAAACAAAAATGTACACATGTCACATTAATAAATATTTATCTTTTTTTCAGCATGTTCGAAAGCAAACCAGAGCTTATTGAAACATTCTCAATGTTCAAAGGCAAGAGCATATTGGAGCTACATACTACAGGATTACTACGGAAGCATGCTCCACGAGTGATGGCCACCATAGATAAGTGTATAACATGCATTGATGAACCGTCAAGTATGGTCCCGACACTGAAAACAATACGTATGCATCACAGACGTTACAAGGTGCCTATAGAATATTTAGAGGTATGAATGCTGTCATTCATTGTAAGTACAACACTTTACAAATACTTTTATTCTAGAACAGGGCGCCATTTATTTATTTGTAAACAAATTCATGAGCTCTCAATCTCCACTAAAGTCCATTTTATGGTAAGATGTAAGGAATGTGATAAAAATTCTATCAAAAGTTAGTTTAAGAAGACTTGCTCATCAAAATAGATGTTAGAAAAAAAGATCTGTAGTGACAGCTTATTCCAATATAATTAGAGCACAACCTTCGGAGGTTGCTAACTATAAAAGGATTATACACTAACCAGTGAATTAACAGCACATACAAATTAATATAAAACAGTATGAAAAGTATGTCTGTAACTTTAAGAAAAATACATATTTCTTATCGAAAGCGGGACCGCCATTCCAACATTATTCATGATGACATTCAAGTCCCAGCGAATAATAAAGTTGTAGTAAAGATGAATAAATTGACAATTTAATTTGCCGAAAACTGGGAAAAGGATTAAGTTAACAGTTAACAGAATACACGTTGCTGTGTTTCCCTAACCGGAAGACAACATTCGGATTTTGTTTTGTACAATTTACAACACCATTTTATTTTCAGATTATATTGCCCCATTTTCTGAGTGCAATTAAACCTCACATTGAGGACTGCTGGTGTGTTGAGCTTCAGGAAGCATGGACACAATTCTTCTCAATAATACTCTACCATATTAAAGAAGGAATGTTGCAGCAAGGAGACTGGTGTACAGACATGGTTATGTCAGACATGACATGAACAAATATAATTTATCAATGACATATTTATAGTGAATTAAATACACAATACGGGTATCAAAGGCGAAGTACATGTAATAAATTACCCTTTGTAGATACCATTTTGTATTGTCATTGTTACATTGTTTCGTATTGGTCACAAACACGAAATCACAAATTGGAAAAGTCTTTGTAAGCTGCGGTATTGACATAAATTAGCCACCATAGTTAATGTTAAAATGTAAACAGGTGATTATGTTTTTGTTCTGCGGTTTTTGACAATTTGTGCTTTTTCGACTGTCTCCGTAAACAATAACTTCCTCTTCGTCCGTCTTAGGAGACAAACCGGACTTCAAAAACAAAGAGAAAGTTTTGTAATGATAATAACTAAAGCACATAAATGCTATGAAATAGCCGATAATCATTTACAGATTCTAGGATTATGTTTCATTAAAGTTTATTTCGCTGGATTGTGATATTCATCTCAAGCATTATGTAAATAACTTATGACACGGATTTGAATTTCTTTAAATGTTAACTCAGAGCAAATAACCTTGATCAGTAAAATGTGCTTGTACATGTACAACCGGACATGTTAACTAGTTTCTTATTCGGTCTTTCGTTAATTGAACTCGTGAGTGAAATTCTTATGCAGTGCATGCTGTAAAATGTGATTTAAAACAGAAACAACAACACAGCAACAATTACAAAGCAAAAATAAAAGCGAGTCAGTTGCTTCCAAAACAGATAAAGTTTGAAACAGGCTATACACGTAGCGCAAAGTGTATTGCAAATTGGGTAATTGTCGCGATAGGAAAATCAATAGGCAGATTTATTTGCAAATTTTATTTTATTTAAGGATAATTCTCTTATAGTAAATTATATATGTGGAATGAAATTATCGAAGTGGATAATCGAAAAAATAGCGAAAATTAAATTAACACGAATATTACCCAAGTTATAGTAATCCCTTTACAGTATGACAATAAATAAAGAATTTCATGAATAGCAAGTTACTTACACATACATGTACTCGTCAATAATGTAAAAGTGAACAAGACAACTTAATGAATCATTCATATTATTGCTGCTTTGTAAAGTAAATATTCCGAGAATTTCTGGCAGTGTGAAGCCTTGTTAAAACTTTCGATGCCAAAAATAGCATTAAGATGAAAGCATTACCATTCCAGGAAATCATTCTGCAGTCATTATTTACCCGTAAAATACACGTTTCCTTCACCAGTATTATTGGTAACTTCCAAAAAAAGAACGCTCCAAAATTATGACAGCTTCAAACTGTAAACAATAGCACAAAAGTACAAAACAAATGGTTTTTTGCCAAATGCTTTGCGTGATGCAAATTAAAACGAAAATGCCATCTGCGGTCGTCTTCGATTTTATGGTGAATGTCTAGATGGTTTTGAAGGAAGAAGTCGTTTATAAAACTGGTTGTGTCAGTATGCTACATTTGTATCTTATGATGTACAATGTGCTATAAAGCTGGTAATTGACTTGTTTGAAGATAAGGTATTTCAACATCTAATCGTCAGTTGCCAAGTTTGAATAAAAATTTCAAGGTAAACTCAATCATTTTATCGACCTTTCAAAAAAATCAAAAGATTATTTACATCTCAAATAATGAAATTATAAATGGTACATATACATGTGTTTATTTTATGTATGATATAATTATTATCCGTCCATCAAAAGTACCAACTGAATATTATGATGAATGAATTATCATACATGAACATGGATTTAAGTCAGAAAACTAATATAAATTAATCTCATTATCGATCTATAAAACCTCCGTTTTCATATAAACATATTAGGTTTAAATATGAATAGATATACTGGAAACATGACAATCTTAATACATTTAATGACTACAACTTCGCCGGTGTCCATTCCTCGCTAGGTCGTTAGAGGGAATTTTTTTTACATTTTTGCAGCAGCTTAGTTTCTAGTTCTCCGCACTTTACATATGAACTTAAGAATGATGGTCTCCACACTTTACATATGACCATAAAAATTAAGGTTATCCGCACTTTACAAATGACCTTTAGAATGATGTTCTCCGCACATTACATATGACCTTAAGAATAGTATTCTCCGCACTTGACTTATGACCATAGAAATTAAGGTTATCCGCACTTAACAAATGACCTTAAGAATGATGGTCTCCACACTTTACAAATGACCTTAAGATGATAATATTCGCCGCACATTACATGTCATATTTAGAATGATAATACATGTGTACTAATTTGAAAACTTTAGCCGTGAGCACCACCACTGCACACACGCTGTGATATGATAAAATTACAGGTTTCTTTTGTATGTTTTCTTCTGAACTTATGTCGTGTTGATCTTTAAGCAGGACGTAGTGTAGGTCTCTGAAGTACATAATGAGATTTTACCCTGAGATCTTTTTCTTTATCGAGTGGTGAGATTGTTTCCTCGATGGCGAGAAATACCAATATCGCATCAAAAGCCTATTTAGAGAACAGAACTCTCTTACGGCAGGCAGTGATCTAACGAAAAGCGAAATATTGGGCCTATCCCCATTGGAGGCTGTGTTCTTATAATGAAATTCGCGTTTTATGTTTTTGCTTTGGAATATATTTTAATCAAACCTTGAAGAGGATATTTTGAATAGAAAACAAAAGATTCCGATTGAAAGGAAATTGTTTAATTAAACGCGCACATTTTTCGTCAATTAATGTGGATACAGGAAAGAAATTATTTAAAGTTATCCACAATACAGACATATACTGGATATAAAAAGTATTTAGTTAAGTTGCAATATAATGACTTTTCGTTGGATGCTATCTACCATAGCTGTTTCGTAGGGGCTTGCGCTTTCTTTGAAAAGAACAATTTAGTGTCAGACATTTCATGCACAAGATTAGATACATATTTATCACTGGTGAATAGTCTGAAAGCTGTCTTATAAACGCTTGTAAAATGTATTTGTAAAACTCAGAGTATCAGCGTGTGTGTTGATAAGTAGCAAAGGATTTCCCATAGTAACTTTGTTCTGTATCAAGGCAACATGTAATATAAACCGTTTGACTTGTTCCACTGGAGCTATTGATATTTCCTTCTAATGATAAAATGATCACTATGTAATGTGACATAAACGTTTTATTAATAAGCTTGAATATGACATTAAGTGAAACATATATCTGAGACGGTGTAAAAATGTTTTAAAGTACGAATCAAAATAACATTTGCTTGGAATAATACTGTTGAAAATATATCTTCTCCGGCATTTTACAAAATGGGTTGTGCTTGCGAGAAAGTTTGGAGAAGAAAAATGTCAAAAGTTGGACATAAAGCTGAACACAGTGAAACCCCACCAAATCTGTCCGATGCTCAGAAAGCTGTTATTCGAAATAACTGGCAGATTTTAAAGTGTCACGTCGCAAATATTGGAGTTATTACTTATGTTGGGTAGGTACAGAGGGTAGAACTGATTTGCTAGTTTCTTAAATGTATCTATATCAATATCGAAATCTGGTTGGGCAAGATTGCAATCACCTCTACGCTAATGCCTTGAAGAATGCCCATCTATTTGAACGGTGGTGAGAGGCAACATTACCGCTTATGTAGTTTCGAACATTTTTAGCAAATATATTAGTAAATAGAATATATTACAACGCATATGTGTTTCGTGATTACAAATAAATGCAGTTTTTTTATTTGGACATGGAGTCATTGTTATATGTTATGTCTATGCCTTTAAAATCATTAACTTTGATAAATTTTCTCATACACTTGATTATTTCATGCTTGGAAAATTTGCGATGCTTTTGCCCATTTTATAAACACTCTGTGCACCAGGGTAAATATAGAATGACACAGCTCCTTCCCCCCCCCCCTTATATAGAAACCTTAAACTTTTCCCGTCAAAATACAAAGACCATGACGTCGCTTGCTTGCCTTTTAGAAAGCTCGAAATTCATTTTTTTTGTAATTTTTATCATTACCATTTTATTTGTTCTAACTTTTATTAGTTAAAAGATATTTCAAAAACCCTGGACAGACTACTTTTACTAAATTCACTATTTCACTAGCTGTTGAAAGAACTGGTAGATCGAATATTTTAAAACTGCTCGCTCACAATTTCCGGTGAAAAAAAGGATTTCTCCAAAATGATATATTCTAGTACCAAATGTAAAAGTTAATGCTGCAATCAACAAAGAAAGTTGAATCTAGATAGCCATTTGCAACAGTCCATTAAAAATGTTTGTAGGGTTTGGTTTAACTGCACTTCTACGCTATATGGTTACATTGGGATGTTCAAAAGCTGTAACGCTTTATTATTTGGTGGCCCGTAATCTCAAATATACAGATATAGTCCACTGAAATTTATACTGGAACCTTTTTATGTGACTATTCGTTCTAAAATATGTTATTTCAAGACAGATTGGAAGACATCACTTTTTCACTAAAATCTTAGAGCGATCAGCTTTAAGGAGTGTTTACACAGACAATGCAAACTTATATGCTCTGGCATACTCGCATTTGTAACAAAATCGAGCCAACTTTGAGTTTCAAGACAAGCGACGTTAGCATCAACACTCTCTAAAACTTAAAATCCCAGAGTCTTTTTGAATTGACCTTTCCGAGAATATTGATTGACAGCTGGCGTTAGCCAATCATGCAGCATCATTCTCACACACCTCCTGGGTGTTTTATCGCCGCCATCTTGTTAGACAAGTAAGACAAATTGTAAACAGAATAATTTTTATCGAAAGCTTGATCAAAACGTGATTGTTGAAGTGATGTTGTAAAATAAATATACTGATATGATAATGATAGAACCATGTTCTATTTACTCTAAAACAATTTTGACATTTTTATTTTTTTTATTAAAAACCCTTTTCCAAAAAAAAAAATTCCAAAAAAAAATTTTTTTTTTTTAAAAAAAAATTTTAAAAAAAAAAAAAAAACACAAAAAAATTAAAAAAAAAAAAAAAAAAAAAAAAAAAAAAAAAAAAAAAATTTTTAAAAAAAAAAAAAAAAAAAAAAAAAAAAAAAAAACCCCCAAAAAAAAAAAGAGCTACTTGTCATTGTGGTCCTCGTATTCTAATAAATATTTGGAGTTTTTACTTAAAATTGTTATTAATAAAAATTGTTTGTATTATGCATTTTGTTACTATAGTGTCTGTATAAAAGTCATGCATTTTACTGTTTGGGAATGAAAACTAAAGTAAATCTACCGTTATTTCGATAAATGTAAGGCAAAAACCATTCTGCTTTCATCAAGTGAATTATTCATGAATTGAAATGCCAATGTCCTAACAACGTTACCAGTGATTAATGTGCTTCAGCTCAAAATAAGAACTGTCTCACTTAGACATGCATTGTAAAGCAGAAAACTGAACAATATTTTTTCTCTGCAACAAAATTAATATTGATTTTGCCGAGCGTCTGTTTTAAGTAAAAAGTAAAAAAAAAAAAAATGTCTTGCATTGAAATGTATTGGAAAAAGGGTTTCTTTGTTACTAGTGCACACATATATCACCATATCAGCAATGCTATATTGTGGTTAGAACCGATGTTACCCCGTCCGTGTAAGAAAACTTACTTGAATTACTTGTGACGTAACGTTATAAACAATGTGACGTCACTTTCCAACCACACCATCTGAATAACGTTTGTTTTTATATTATATATATCAAAATGCATCATTTTGATAAGTTTGTAATTAAATATCTTTTTCAAAATGTAAAACGGTATGAAAGAAAACGTTTCTATCATGAGATACTTGATTAAGATGGAAATATCCGTCACTTCGGGTAACTGTTTCGCGGGAACTCGGCAAAACAGTTACCCTCAGTGACGGATATTTCGATCTGAACCTCGTGCTCATGAAAGAAACTTATAATATAGAGACATACCGATTGTATAACTACAGAAGTCCTTACGACCTATTTTGTATTTTCGTCCTTTTCATTGAGAAACACGGTGCAATGTGATACCAGTGTTTTTATTTAGATGTTTGAAGGGGCACTTCCTACAGCTAGCAGATTATATTCTCGAAACATAGATTATGTGTTCAATTAACGTAAAATGATAAATAAATACAATTTCAAAGAAGAACCTATGACGAAAAATGCCTCATTTTATCACAATTTATTAATATAGAGGCTTTCTGTAATAAATCGCATCCACCTATTAATTGTACAATAACAACTCTACATAGACTATCAAATGATTTTCGGTACTGCAGTATATTTTAAAACGCTGGTTTTATCGATAATGACTGGAAATTTATAGCTGAAACTTTTAGGTCCAGTTATAATACTTCCAAAGATTCTATTATTTATGTTTTGGAGGTCATTTAGTTTGGAATCAGTAAAATAAAAAGTACAGCTTTACAGGCATTATTGTGATCTATGTTTATGTATTGCAAATTCGCACAAGTAAGCAGAAGCAAGATTTTTATGCGCTAAAGACAGAGATTCATCATATGCCAACGTAGCATATTCTTTTATTATATACCTATAAATATTCAGTCAAAAAAACAGCCTATATTCAACCATCAAATACGGCCTGACAGAAAAAAAATTCCGTATTGTATGTACGTGCAATACAAATAGCGCGGCATAATTTGTAAGAGTGCATTCAATTGGCCCACAAATGCACATGACGTTAATAACGTCGCTTTTGACTGGGTCGTTACTATTTGTTTATACGATGACGTCAATAAATTGACGTCGCACACTACGTATATTTCGCGCTAAAAAGGTGTTTTTTTTTCAATTTTATGCTTAGTATGTAATTTTAATTTAGTTTATCGCGCAGACAAGTGTCAAATGGTATATAATAAAAGGGTTATTAGTATAGTAACGTGATCCGTAAGCCGGATTGGCTCTCGTCGAGGTCGGATCAAACTCGTGCTACGCACTCGTATGATCCGACGCACGACTCGAGCAAATCCGGCATGCTGGATCACGTTACTATACTAATAACCCTATTATACACTATGGAATTATAAGTCACATTATTCAGGCCCTGACTCATTCACTAAGTTAACGTAGGACTTGGAGAAATATCTAATGCAACTATATAATGTGCACACTTCTGCAAGCCCGTCGTTTTAGCAAATTTAACAGGTTCCGTTGACATTTTGGTATAATTTCCTCTATAACTCTGATTACTAGTCTAGTCTTACATATACCTTCTGAATGCAACAACAACAACAACAACAACATTTTCTTTGGAATGAACTATCATAACAAATTTATAGCCTACAAAATGCACATTAATCATATATGATGTACGTACTGCTAATTTCGGAAAATTCGATCAAGGCCAATAAACAGTAAAAATGTGTTTACACGGAAATATACAAGTACACTTATTAAAAAACGGTGTTCATTCATAAATGAGAACAAGTCTGTTGAAATGTCAGAAAAACAATGAATAATGAATGTCAATGACCGTTTAACTACTTGTAATTACCGGAAGCTTTTACATGGAGAAACATGATTATCAGCCTGAAATAATTAGCGTGTGATTATATCATTATGGAACAGCTTACTAGCTCATATAGCTATTTATCGATTTCTACCGTTTTAGTTGTTCTAAGTTAATGTTAACGTTTAATGTTAATAAGAATTTCTGTAACTTTTCAGAAACATCAAATTCATAATGCATATATCGCAGGTGTGTGTTAACAATTTATGAAGAGAAAAAAATAGTGTAAATGATTGAGCAACGACAAGGGAAAAGGGGAATTCGGACAAATCACTGTTAAACTAACATTCTGGCATATTTTAGGCAAGACAAATATTAGAATAGTAATATGTGAACATGTCAGTTACCTACGTCCACCATATATTAAGTTACAACGTTCTGAATACATAAACATAAGGCGTCAATATTTACCATAATGTGATGCCGAAACCCACATCGATTTACATGGACAGTAAATTACTGTGGTAATAATCATTTTCCAACAGTATTATTCATTTTTGGTTGCGTATCTATAATCATTATACTCATTCGATTATATACTGTAATATCCGGTAAAAATCGTATGCCCTTTTTCAACGGTATGACTTTTATTCTTGTTGTACCATTTAACTAAGGAAAAAGAATCATTGCGAAACACCGTTTCCATAGCAATAATATCCTAGAATTTTGAAATAAAAAATGGTGCTTTCATGCAGGAAAATATAGTGGCTATCAGTTTTTAATGTTGGATTTGTATTGTAAGAGAATGACTAAACTATTGAATTTATGGTGTTTCCAAAACTGTTACAATCATTGCCTCCCAATGTAACGAATGTGCCCCTTTTCCCGTGACACCGAACCTGTTATATGACACACATCATGGGAAATGGGCATTAAACATTCTTTAAAATCAAGTTATTTAAGAGTGCCATTGTGTCTTTGTGAAATGCAAAATCCATAAAATGCTAGTTTCTATTATTTCCTTCACAAATCTGTTTTTTGTTTCGAAATTGCAGACGACTATTTCTATGGCAACCGTTATTTGAACAAATTTGTTTTTCTAAGTTTGTGATGCTTATATTGAATAAACTCTCAATGTTGTTATTTTAGAAAACAATTTTCCTTTCAGTATGTTTGAAAGCAGACCAGAACTTATGGAAGTGTTTTCAAAATTCAAAGGAAGGGACCTGAACGAACTGCGACGAGCCGGGTTGCTACGGCAACACGCGCTGAGAGTGATGGCGACCATAGACAAAGTAATTACCCGCCTTGACGAGCCTTCTAGTCTGATAATGTTACTCAGGGAAGTTGGAGCCCATCACAAAGTGTACAAAGTGCCACCCGATTACATACAGGTACACTTAATCATTTCAAGTATTGAGAACGAAATGAAAATCGAAATCTTAAAATTTTAGTTCATATTAAAAGCTGCTCGCTCTCAGTTACCGTTGAGAAAAATAATATTTTTTTAAATTGACATTATTATACATAAATATAAAACTAAAGGCTAGAATTAAAATATAAGCAAAAATCTAGGTAGGAATTTGCAGAAATCGATTAAAAATGTCGGTTACACGGCACCGTTACACAATATGTTTATATTGAAATTTCAAAAGCGTTTGCAACGCTTTTGAATTTGGTTGCGTATTTTTTAAATTTAGAGATATACGTGACAGGAATTTATACTGGAGCCTTTTAATACGACTATATGTTCTAAAATACGTTATTTACATACAGTTTGAAGAACTTAATTTTTTTACCAAAATCTGAGAGCGATCAGCTTTAAATTTTGTATTTTAAAAGGATTTCTTTTGTTGCATGATATAAAATAAAAAGAGCAGGAAAGATGGGATATGAAAATGGGATATAAAATTTTAGCATTCTATTATATGTTGTTCTTATTTTGCAGATAATTCTGCCGCATTTTCTAAATGCTATCAAACCTCATATCGAGGATCACTGGTGCGATGATCTGGAGGAGGCTTGGACAACAATGTTTGCAATCATAATATATCACATGAAAGAAGGTATGGTCAAGCCAGAACAAAGGCATACAGAATATATTGTTGGGACTGCATCCTAAGTAGCCGTTGTGAATAATACAAACGAATTGTAAATGGTCACAGAAAATGCTGAAAACATTATGAAGCATTGTGCTCCTGAAAGGAGTGGTTGTGGATTGTATAGTATGGTTCTGAATGCAAACGCTTATTACATTGATCAGTATTAAATGTTTCTTACATATATATGCAAGGTATTTCAACTTGCTAGACGCTTTGAATGGTGGTGTTATTACTAAGACGTAATAAAGCAAGTAGGAAAACAGTAAAAAGCGCTTTTGGCTTTCAGTTTGCATTGCAGAGTACCGGAAGTCTACTTGAGGGAAGTTATTTGAAAATAAAATATAACCTACTAACGATAATGCTGTTTGTTGTTTCGTTTATTTCCAAAACAAAACTTTTGTTGAACAATCCGTTAATGTGTAGGAAATTAACGCTTCTCCGCTAAATGAACAACTTTTACACACTTTTTCTTAGTATATAAGGAGATTTAAACATTTGAAAAAATCAGGTCTAATAAAGGATACAAACTTACTTTACATGTTTAAATACAATCAAGAGTATTGCATGTGTTTCGTTGCATTGCTTTTTATACTACATTGTATTAGTATCTTATATGAGCACGAGGTTCAGATGACTAATTACAGAGTTATTGCCAAGGACAACTGAGGGTAACTTTTTGGCAGGAACGAGGCTCTGCCGAGTTCCCGCGAAACGGTTACCCGAAGTGACGGATCTTTCCATCTCAACCAAGTATCTCATGGAAGAAACTTTTATTTGCATACCGTCTTGCACTTTGAAATAGATATTTAAAAACAAACTTATCGAAATGATGCATTTTTATATAAAAACAAACGTTCTTTAGATGCTATGTTTGGGAAAGTGACGTCACATTGCTCATTACGTTACGTCACAATTAATTCACGTCAGTCGTCTTACACGGGGGTGTAAGATGAGATTTTGTAGCACTGGTAAAAACTGCAGATATCCCCATCTGGTATGCAGGAACTCATAGGCTATAACTAGTGAGGTTAAAGACAGATAACTAGATAAACAGAGATTATTTCGTAGAAAACCGTCAATTAAGTATTTTTTCGATATATTTTTCTAAGTCTAACAAAACTTTATCTAAACTGATGGGCTGTTTTACAGCGGACTGATTCGGAAAATGATATCGGAAAAATCTTTTGTGAACGCACCTGTTAAAACAAATTAATCAAAACAATACACAGTAGAAAAATAATTGTTATTTCTTCTAAATCTCATTATATCTATTTATCATGCACATCTTATACACAACGCTATAACCTCTGCTCTTGAACTGTTAAAAGCTGGGAAAGATTCTTGTCTCTTCTGAATATGCCCTTACTCTCCCAAACATTTCCACAGCTATAGACATCATTTGTACAGCAGCAAATATCAGCTTTTAATAATTCTGTCTTAAACAAAGGCTCGTTGCAGTATTGTATTGCGGGCACGAAAATCGATGCAATCTGCTGTCTCCTTAAGTCGTGTGGAGGCTGCATTTTACAAGAGAAATCTGCGTTTGAAATTCCATTCTAGCAGTACAAAGAAATTAAGTCATTGCTATGCGAAAAGCTGTCTGGAGAATATTTGTTTCAATAAGTAAGAGATACTCGTAATTACCATGCAAGTTAGAAATTTGGTTTAGAAACATAGATAATTAGCGGATTAAATTGTAACATACAGTACATGCAATGCCTAATATCAAATTTTAAGTAGTTTGGTTTTGAGAACACATTATTTTCCGAAGATTAAATGTCAGCAATTTCCTTGCAAACATCTAGAATAATGTTTATCAAGTTCGTTTGCTTTTCCTGAAAAGAACGACTTTTCTTATAGTCTTCGATTTGGTAATGAAAATTTACATATACATTTTTGTACAGTTCTTTGATTTTTCCTCGTATCTTTTGCGACATTGACAAACAGTATCTGCTTTGTGATAGTAGATACTTTAACATCAAATCTATTATTTTGGCTACACTGATACTTATGCGGCTTGTATGAAGAATGCACGGTAACTGACGTTTAATTGAAGGTCGTATACGTCATATCGTATGGCAAAATAAAGCAGCCTTTGACGAAAGCTTTCCCTATGACTTTTATAAATTATATGTTCCAGATTAGAATCAAGTCTCCGAAGTTAAGCATTGCGTAAGAATTATAAGGGGGTCAACATATAACTGGAAAACTAATTGGGATGCGCAGATAGCATGAATAATTGAATAGAAAATCTCGTAGTACAAATTTGTTTAGTGGTTTTGCGCTTACAGTTTCATTTATTTAGGAAATAGATTTTATTTTTGAGTGATATACCGGTTAGTTTATCACCGTGGGGAGTTTAGATGCGTAGTTATCCTATTACGAATGCAGACGGCCTGTTAGTGAGTGATTTATTACGAAGCATCTTAACGACAAACAGTGATAAACTAACCGGTATATCACTCAAAAGTAAAATCTATTTCCATTCTATTACGTTTACTTGGAACAAATGATGAATTATTTTATTACGTTAAGCTGAGTAACTTTCCAGGTCGCCAGACAACGCAAGAACATCTTTTGCCGTTCACTGAACCTTTACTCCCCATTTCTATAATTATGGCATTACTTGCATTAACTTGTTTTAAAGGAATCATTTTTATATTAAATTTCATTTCGTTGTTTTCATGTACGTACTGTGATATTACGGCAGATTGTATCAATACCAGCTCAACTATTTTCAGTGAAATCATCTGCATTTATCTGTATAACGTCTACCTTCAAGAAGCTGAGCGCTTACGGCGCCGGGTTTAAGCGTTGATGACGTCATATTAACATAATAAATATGAACAACGTCCCGCGTAATTGACAGCATCACGTTTATAAAATATGCCAAAACTATGCTTCTAGCGTAAAATTAAGGGAATAACTGTTAAGTTTTGGTGAACATTTAATGACGTTGATGAATCTTATTAATACGTCGAAGAAAATATAGTAACTGTTGTGGTCTTGTGCGATTATGTATTTGCATATACAGACATCCAGTCAGAACAATTTTTACCTTTTCCGTAAACAGAAACCACACCTTGTAAGCATTCAGATGTCTAAAGTTGCAGGTTGTCTACTGTTATCGCTTTTTCAAATATGAATAACAGCTCGTGTAGCAGTGGAAATGTTCGGAACTGTCTGAAATCAGAAATTTCATCTACATAGACTGCAAGTTAGGTAAATTGAACAAATGTTATTCTTACTAGAATATATTTCCGTTGTTTTGAAACAAATCCCCATACATTCAAATCAATCAATGCAAAGAACTTATTCTATTTGCCAGGACGTATTTTGAAACTACGCGTTAAGGATAGGAAAACATTTGATTAGTCAAAACGTCAGGACAAAATCGATTTTAGACAGTAAACGTCAAAAATGGAAACCACAGGGTTTAACACGATTGAGTGCAGTTTTTTTAACATCTTGTAAATAAAGGTAAACAGCAATCAAATGATATGCATTCAAGAAAAATAAGACTTTCACCACAACAGTGTTATACTGGGGAAAATGTTACGACAGTCACAGAAACGACTCCACTTACCGTTGCGTAAACGATCTTTGATGTAAACGCCTTAAAAAGTTCCTATTTAAAACAAAAACAATGTTCAACATGATCATATGATAATTAATTGATATTAAATTGTATTAAAAATATTCTGAAATATCGTTTATATTATAGTTTACAAACGGCTTTGATTGTCCGTCGTCCGTCGTCCGTCGGACGTCGTCCGTCCACATTTAGTTCGTTAACACTCTAGTGGTCACATGTTTTCCTCAATTGTCACGAAACTTGGTCAGGATGTTTGTCCCAGTAATTACTCGGACGAGTTCGAATATGGGTCATCTCGGATGAAAAACTAGGTCACATGACCCAAAAATAGAAAAATCTTGTTAAGGCTCTAGAGGCTACTGTTTCAGTCCAAATATCCTGGCAATTTGTCAGAATGTTTGTTTGGTTGATTTCTAGCTCAAGTTTTATTATGGGTCACCTGGGGTCAAAAACTAGGTCACACAGCCCAAATATGGAAAAACCTTGTTAACACTCTAGAGGTAACATTTTCAGCCCAAATATCCTGGAAGTTTGTCAGAAAGGTTGTTTCTATGATTTTTAGCTCATGTTTGAATGTGGGTCATCTGGGGTCAAAACAGGCGGCCCAGGAAAAGCCTTGTTAATACCAGGAAAAAACAAAGGATTTCTAGCCAAGTTTCATATGGGTCATCTGGGGTCAAAACTAGGTCACGAGCCCAAATATGGAAAAGCCTTGTTAATACTCTAGAGGTAACATTTTCAGCCCAAATATCCTTGAAATTTGTCAGAAAGGTTGTTTCTATGATTTCTAGCTCAAGTTCGAATATGGGTCATCTGGGGTCAAAAACTAGGTCACAGAGCCCAAATATGGAAAAACCTTGTTAACACTCTAGAGGTAACATTTTCAGCCCAAATATCTTGGAAATCTGTCGGAAAGGTTGTTTCGATGATTTCTAGCTCAAGTTCGGATATGGGTCATCTGGGATCAAAAACTAGGTCAAGGAGCCCAACTATGGAAAAGCCTTGTTAATACTCTAGAGGTAACATTTTCAGCCCAAATATCCTGGAAATTTGTCAGAAAGGTTGTTTCGATGATTTCTAGTTTCCAGGAAGTGGACTCGAGAGCGACTCGATAAGCTAAAAGCTTCACAATCGAGCTAAAATAAATTGATATAAACTAAAAGTCCTTCCTTCTCAGTATTTTAAAACAGTTATCTATAAACCAAGAGATATAAAACTCTGGCCTTAAATTGGCTCTTATATTAGGCGATGATGCAATTTTCTGTTGCTGGAGATGTTCTTGACCCCCTGTTGAACTTCCATGTTAAAGATTTGTCCTAGATAAAGTTTAACATTCACCTCACAAGAAAGGTCATATATAAAATGAAATGAATCTTTAGTATATGCAAAACATTCAAGAAAATATTAGATTTATCAATGGCAAATTTGCATATGCATGTTTTTCTTACATAAAAGAATAAGCTGTTCTGTTTGTTTCTAAAATATACTCTTCCATCTATCAATATGCACAGTTCCAAAAATTGTTGAAAAAATGAATAGCAAAAAAATTAAAAGTGAACAGTGTTGATTATGATCAGACAGCAAAAAATAAATAGCCGGTGATGCAGAGCATGATCAGATAGCAAAATATGAATAGCTAACATTGCAGATCTTGATCAGACAGCAAAATAAGAAAAGCTCACAGTGCAGATCATGATCAGACAGCATAAAATGGATGATCAGACAGCATAAAATAAATAGCTTACAGTTCAGATCATGATGAAACAGCCAAATAATGAATAGTGAATAGTGCAGATCATGATCAGACAGCAAAATAATGAGGCATAGAGCTTAGATATTCAGCATGTGGCATAACTCTCTACAAAGATTGTTCAAATCATGACCTCAGTGTCAAAATTGACCCTGCCCGGGGGTCTCTTGATTTTACATAGGCTTATTCAGAGGTAAATGTAAAAATTGACCCTTTCAGCTATTTATGACATTGTATTATAGGCAATGGTAGACAGGTGAGCGATATAGGGCCATCATGGCCCTCTTGTTTTTTAACTTGTTACAGACATTTATATAAGATACAATTAAGTACTTAAATGTTTTTAGATAATTTTGAAATGCATAGTTTGAACTTCCGTCATTTTGTTACACATTTTCCGTTAACTTAATGAACTGATTCTTCGTGGCGTATTATATCATTTGAATGACCGACAGAAGCTCTTAAACATCAAAATAATGTCTTTTCTTTCGCTGAATATTTTGATGAAGTATGGCATAAATCTACACCTTAATAAGAGTAAAGGATTGAATACAAAACATTCGCCAAAACTGATGTGTATGAAGGCGCAATGTTGTGATGTCTGTTTTTATAATAATCTTATTTTTACATGCAGTTTGTTAATTAATAATTCAAATGAGAAAAAATAATTTTGGACGAATGTTTACAGCATTGTAAAGAGTAATGTTTACGCGTTATAGGATCTGAACAGTTTGTGTGTAAAGATTACATAGCCAATGAATACCAGCAACGGCAGGGTATGATATTTTTTATCTTGAACCCAGTTTAGTGCGACATGGCTTTACAAAACAAAGATTCATGACAATGCCTTTGAAGTCAGTAGATAGTGGTTCTTAGGCTAAATGCAAATTTTACCACATTACCTCTCTCTCTCTCTCTCTCTCTCTCTCTCTCTCTCTCTCTCTCTCTCTCTCTCTCTCTCTCAAACCAAAACATAACAAGCCAGTAGATGTATGCTGAATGCAATACAATCATCAATAACATCGGAAAGAACAAAATTTTTCAACAAACACCAAACTATCTTGTTTTGATAAATAGTAATTGATTCTACTTCAATCGCACATAAATTTGTAATAGTATACTGTAATAATTAGACGGGGTTATTTGTTATTTGAATTCACATATCACGTTGACGCGATAAGTCATGGAGTCAGTAATTGCATCAACAGATATCGGTTAGGAAAAGGTTCTAATTGTTTTCATTGGATCTTAAAAAGTTGCTGCATTTGACTAATGGCATTCTCACAACTAGATAACTCACGGTTTTTAGAATCCATAGAACATGTGATGTTAAGTTCATGATTAGATAAAGTTATTGTGTACAAATTGACGTAATGATGGATGGAATTATATGAAACTAATATACAGACGTTGAACGGAAATTTCTTCCCACTAAGATTGCGTTAGTAATGTTCCTAAATCGTTCATTGACACGTAATACCGTAGTTGAAGATTAGTTCAATGTCTTTTACTCTCGTTAGCCGACTGACTTGTCCGTTTAGGTTTAATGTTAACATAACAGATTGATGTTTTGGACTTTAAGACCAATTTGTTTTCTTAGGATATCGGGTTTATATGTTAGGTTAATATCCTAAAACAATGTTATACCAGGTCGGGTAAACTCTGTCTATACCGAAGAGTTGAACCACAGACGAACTTACATTAGTTCACACAGGAAAAACCAAGTTCCTAAATTCAGACTAAAATGTCGACTGTTTGGTTACTTTCTCGTTCTTCTTTCAGACGTAATATTGTAAATCACTTTGAATTCGCGAGACAAAAATATCGCGGTTTTTGATAATCGTATTATTTCACAATCAAGGTGTACCGTATGTTCTAGAAAATTATTCATTGTCAAATGATGAATTCACGAACGAGTCTTCTCCTGATAAAGCCCAAAATAATGTTCTTGCAAACATATTCCATTATTTCCAGTAAACATTGACCGAAACATGTTCTTTTTGCCTTCAGAACAACATTTTTGTTTATTGTTTACTTGGTGATACGCTTTCTTGCTGCAGTGTCAATATAGAATAACAGCTGTCCAAGACTTGATCACATTCTTTTTGTGATGATTTTACTTAGAATTCTGATAATATCTGCTATTTTAATAGCATAAGGATGTTTAACATTACATGCAAACAAAAGAAAAGATTTATAAGCCTTGAACTACATGCTACAGAATACTCAATTACCACTCCTTGTTTAGCTAATGATTGGAATTACATGTACTTCCCTCCTGAATAATGTACAATATTTAATCAATACATTTTACATGTATTATGTTACATTTGTTTATGTATGATAACTATTGAGTTACATATTGTAATCAAAATCACAGAATTGAGTTGAAGAAAACACCTTAAGATTGCAATGTTAAAATTTTAGATATGACATAATATACTTTGATGAAAAACCGAAGGACACGAACCATTGTAAGCAAAGTGTCGGCTGCAAGAAAATTTCTTTTTTTTGAACTCTATTTTCCAAGGCATTAAAACGGCATAGCAGTGTCATTTACTTAATGTGCTTATGTTCTTTTACGCACAAAGATTTAGTAAACCATAAGTTTGTACTTGTCTCTTTATATTCTTGGCTTATACTTTCAACAAGAAATGGCCGACTTTCAGATACTTTCCTATTTGACATATGGGTATCGTCTTCTTCTGAAAATTATATACACAGTGTTTCAAAATTTACGTATTTAAACACCAACACAGCAAGTTGAACATGTTTTTCTCCAAATAATCACTAAGTCTATACCTGACTACTATGTTTATTTACATAGCACAATGGCCTAATTTGAGTTAAAGCCACGTTGCACCAGTAAGTAACTAGTTACGATTCTTGATTTTCCAAAATTAAGCAAAAAGACCGTGTTTTTTTCTTCGATTTGAAGACGTTTTTTATCCAATCATGACCATAACTTATCACAATGTTTACGTGGATCATTTGTTATGCAGATTTGGTAGACACAATATGCTGTCTTGGGGTGAGTTCATTAATTTGCTGTGTCCATCTTTTGTTATTGTCTTAATTATATTAAGAAAGACGTATATTACTTGAGAAATAAACAGTGCTGAAGATATATTCAAACTTATGAATTTGTATCACATTATTTTCCCTATTGCATATAGAGAAAATCATTGAACTTCTTTTAAACTATCCTAGTCAAAATAGTTAGGAATCGACCCTTTATATTTAATTCGTATCTGCAATAAGGGATAAAACTCGTTTTACATGTTTTCAAAGCATCTGCTTTGGTATCAGCATTGTGTTTGACCATAACCTTATATGGAAATAAATTTTGAAGGGTAATATAACTTTAATCATTATTAGTCACTATAACAAAGTAAAGGGACCTGGTAACAGCCATATTTGTGACCGTTTGACACTCAGACACACTGTGTTTTATTTACTATTGCAGTAATTAAAGTGGGCCTAGAGCAAATGACGAGTTCTATTGGTAAACACTTCACAATTCGCTTGTAGTTGAAGGGTGGTTATGTGTAACAAAATAGAGTTACAAAATTAATGTAACTTCGACATTTCAAACAATTTTGGCTTTGAATCGAATGAAACTATGAAAAATTAGCTAAGGTGGCTAATTTGTCTGTTTGTTTGTAAAGTCCCTATGGAAGTAGAGACATTTTAGCTGGGATTAAGTATTCATCTTAAGTAAATTATGCATTATAATAGAACTTGACGCAAAATAAAACAGAGAACGTAGACTCTCTGAATATACCGGTTTTCAGCTTACTGTCCATGTTTCAATCTACTTGTGTATTCTCGTTAATGCATAATGATTTAATAAACAACATGCTGAAATTGACAAATATAGAATAAGATGTGACTTTAGGCATTACTCCATGTATCTAGGCCATGCTGGGGTATTTTTGTTCATGACGTTATTAGATATGCTACAGAGTGAATGGCTCTCATGCATCATTACGGTGAACTAAACACTTGGAAATATATCAATATTTTGTTTTACAGTCATGTAACCTTTGTTTTTCACTCCAAAGCCAGCCAAGAAATTTATCTTTTTTTGATCCCACTGCTTACGGACTGAGATCTAATACATTGAAATACCAGCGGGATAATATAAGAATCTATTGATGTGAGTTTTATTTTTCAATATATTTTGACTTGCTTACATTTTTTGCTTTAGGCATTTTATTTGTTTCTGTGACTGAAAGATTTGTATTGTAATAGTTCAGAAAGTATACTGTGCGATATAATTAGTTTTTAAAAAAATTATATTTGAAGATACTGAAGTAATAGAAATATACTTGTAGCAATAAGTTACAAAAGTATATTGAAGGATAGTTGAAATAATCTAACAGCTACGGTTCGGAAAGCAACTTTATTTGCTTTTAGTATACATCTGTTTCAAAACTATACGAAACTTTGCAAAATAATAAAAACATCTACAACTTTCAGATAACAGTCATAAAACTTTTTAACAAACATTATGAAACAAAATATTTAATATCAGCGTAAATTAAAAGGGGGAGAGGTATTTTTATCTGATTTCTTCATGAGTAAATAGTATTGCTGTATCAAAACTATACAAATATAATACCAACAATTCAATTGAAAGGAAGGGTATTTTTATTAATCTGAATAACTGAAAAACTGTCTGATAATTGAAATATTTTATGGCAATATAAAAGTAACCCATTACAACATGCAAGTGTAGAATCATCTTTTATCGGAATAAATATGTCGATAGTGTGTATGATACCGGCCACCTTGTACGATTTACAAGTAAAAGCTTGACTGTTCTTTAAAATCATATATTATTCGAATCAGCAATGTGTCCAGGAGATCTTTTATCAAGTTGCGAAAAAAAAAGTTTATGTATCCTTTAACCGTGTAACTTTTGTTGGTCTTACTTCAAATAATTTCAATACAGTCTAACAATAATTACTTATGGCGCTGTTGCAACATTTTGTACATAGACTGAAAACATAATATTAATAACATAACCAAACAAATGTTGCCATTGTCAGATATTGTATTTCAAATTTGGAAAATACTACATGACGTATCTACACTGTGCTTGTCAACGAGGGATCTAGATTTTGTTACACTCGCATGGTCGTAAATATGTCAGTTATTTTAAGATATAGTCTGCGATATCTGGAAACCAGCGGGTGTAATGATACTGAGCCAATTCTGATACCTTATTCACAATTTCATTATTTTTCTCTATGGCAGATATACTAATAATACTTTCAACCATAAATTTAGCTTGAATCTTTTCAAATACAGCATATTGGCTTGGAATGGCCCAGTTCTGCATCTACATTTAAACATTGAATGGAAAATAAATATTTATACAATGTATAGACATCTGTATTCAAGTTCATTGATCAAATGCATAAAATGGATTCATAACATCAACTTATTTCCAAGAGCAAATTAGATCAAATTCAATGCATAATTAAATTTGACTTTTATTGTTTTTTTTACTCTATGTTTAATTAATTTGTGCTAAAGGCCTTTTGCTGATTGCATTTGTTTGATAGAGTTTATGCATAGTTTTATTGTTACAGTGAGCTACATTCATATGAAGTCGTTCTTGCAACACATTATGTTTGATACTTCTGTATCAGGATCTGGTAATAGCTACTAAATTAGTCTCATTCCAATGTTTTTAATCAGACAGATGTGCATACTTCAAATACGAATAACTGCCCCTGGAATATTATTCAAACAATCGCACGATAAAATCCTTGATTCGTTTTCAAAGGATTTGAATTACTATAGTGAAATTATTCAGTCAACAAATACTATTTTTCAAATGAGTTTAGACATAAATGGCGTGTCCTTAATGAAGTGAAGCGAGTTATTTTAGTACCTTTTGTGGCCATATATGTGTCATTCCTTCATGATGAAAGATAATCCGTATTACAGACGCTAAAGGTGATGGTATTAAAATGCACCACCTTCAGTAATATTTGCATGATAAATAATAAAATCCATTGTTCAGGCACCCCGCCAGACATATAGATATGATCGATGTTGTCACTTATTATTGAATTTACTTATCTGTCTTAACAAATTTCCACACGAATAGAAGAAATTTATCTGAGAACATTATCTATTGTTCGTTTAAACATGATTTATTGCCAGTAAAGCAGTTGAATAATTGATCGAACTTATTCGTTTCAATGATTAAAACAAATCACACAGATGCCTCTCCTGTAAAACAAACGTACATATAAAACGTATGTGTGTCTGTTACGTTGAAATTTGAAGACTGTGCTTTCATAAACATATTTGAATTGTCAAAAATTAAGACCACATCTATATTTAACAAGAGTGTCAAGCTGTCACAAAATACGCCCGTCAAGGAGACATAACTCAGTATCTTGCAGGGCATTGGTTTTGTAAAACCTGTTAGAACTATAAAGCTAATTCACCTGTTTAAACTATAACGCTCATTTCATTTTCCAATAATTCAAGAGCCATAGTCCTAAAGTGACTCAGTTGATTTTGCGGGTTATCAAACTGGGGGTAGACATTATGCCCACTCATTTTCACCAAGTTTAGTGCAGATCGGATGAAAACTGCTTGACTTAGCGAGCTGATTAGCTGAGGCTAAATTCGGCCAATTTTGCTTATTTCAAGGGCTATAATCCAAAAGTGCCTCAGTTGATTTTACTGGTTATTGAACTACGGGTAGTCGTTATGCCCACAAATACTTTCACAAAGTTTGGTGAAGAGCGGTTGAAAACCGTTTTACTAAGAGAGCGGACATGGCTTATTTGGTCAATTTACATAATTCAAGGCTCATTATCCAAAAGTGCCTAGTTGATTTTACTGGTTATCAAACCTGACCAAGAAATCATGCTCATAAACATTTTCACCAAGTTTGGTGAAGATCAGATGAAAAATGTTTGACTTACAGAGCGGTCAAAGTGTGAACACCGCCCACGTGTCACAGTTGTTCACATAAAATGTCTTTGGGCTTATAAAAAGGAAACAGCCAAGACTAAACGTCGTAGGAATGAATACACAGAGGGTATATTTATTACGTAAGAAGTGGATTGTATTTCTACTTACATCTCGTAAATAACAAATACATTTTGTATTTACCTATTTTTCAACAAAAACATGAAACAATAAAACTCTTTTGTCTATTAACGTCGAGCTATCTTGTTTTGATAAGTAGTAATTGATTCTACTTAACTTGTAAACGAATCCTGTAATAATTCGACAGTGCAGTTTGTTATTTGTATTTATATATCACGTTGACGCGATAAGTCATGGAGTCAATAATGGAATCAACAGATATCGCTGAGGAAAAGAAATAACGTTTCTAATGAGGAGCTTAAAAAAGTTGTTGCCTTTGACAAATGACATTTTAACAACTAGATAACTCACGGTTTTTAGAATCCATAGAGAAAGTGCTGTTTATTTGATGATTAGATCAAATCATTGTTTACAAATTGACATAATGATGGATGGATACTATCGGAAATACACAGACGTTGAAAGGAAATTTCGTTTTCCCCATAATTAAGTCAATAATGTTTTAAGTCGTTAATTGACACTCAATTTAAGATCAATATCTTTAAGGATCAATGTAAACGTAGCCCATTTATTTCTTGAAGTTTAAGACCAACAGTAAGTACACCTAAAAGTATTATTTTTTCCAAATATGTTCACTGATTTTAGTAATTATTAAAGTACATGCACTGTTCAATATACTATACAATTGACCTGACGCCAATGATGCGATAACCTCACCCCTTTGTTGATGTCGGAGTAGTTTTAACAAAAGATTATATTCAAACATTTTCCACGTGCATTTATTTGTATAAGGTAAAGTCTATTTATGATTGGTATTGAGGTCACTTTATTGACACCTGGCGTCAGGTTAATTTACACAAGTTCAGTAAACTGCTTAGTTGGGATATGGACAAGCTAAAGAAAGTACAAGTATTTTGAATATTCTTAATATGTAATTTAATCTGCAAGAATCGTTTATGAAATTATTTCTTTATTTTGTATGACGTTTAATGGGGGTACTATCCTATAACTATGTGACTCTTATCGACAAATCGTAAGAAACAACCAGAACGTTAAAAAAAAGAAAACCCCTAGTTTCAACATCTAGACTCAAATTTCGGATTTATAAAAATTAACCTAGATTAACCAACAATTCTTCTTTTGTTCTGTATATCTTTTTCGGACGAAATTCTTTATAATATTACACTTACTTAATTCAAACACCAACACAAACGTTGAATTGTATTATCCAATACTCACCAAACATGACCCTAATATTTATTTTCATAATACATTGGCCAAAAAAACAAAAATAATATCAAACAGGGAATGCCACGTACCAAAAACGCAGCCTCCCCAAAACGAACCCCACAGCACCCAGAAGTGCACACCACCAACACACACCCACACCCACACACACACACACACACACACACACACACACACACACACACACACACACACACACAAGCACACAACCACACACACACACAATCATGTACACACACACATATACACTACCAACACACACTAGCATACAAAGCAAACACACGAGGACAAAACGAACAATTAAAGGAACACAGTGGGTAACAAGTCTGATAACAAGCCAAACTACCCCAGTCATTTCATAACAGCGGTCTTTGATTCTTTTTAATTGAACGAAATTATCGTTTTTAGTCATCATTATACAATGTAACTTGTTACAATGTTTTCGCTAATCATTTCTTTGTCATGCTTGGTAATTAGTCGCTGGTAGTTATTGTTCATTGATATACAAATTTAGCTGTGGCCATTTTCTATCATAGACAAAAAACAGTTATCAAGCTGTTAGTAGTCGGAGTTTAATGTTTACGGACCTAATGTTATGGAGTAATAAAGTTGTTCAATTCAACGCTATTACTTGATTGATCATTGTACTTTGCCTTACATTTAGGGTTTAATTTTACAACTTTAATAACAGTTGCAGGTATGTTTAGTGACGGGTTATCACTCGACAGTTTGTGTTTTATTTACTTTTGTTGTAATAAAATCGGTTCTAGTAAGAGTTAAATAACCTGTTCTATTTGACAATACTCCATCATATCATTCGCTAAAGGTCATAAGGTGAATGTATTAAACAGAAAGAAGCAAGGACGTTTCACCTTTAAATCGTATCCAATTTATATTGATATATAAGGTAGCAGTTCTTATTGCATGTCCTGGTGTTTGAATGTTGACTTAAACATGTGCATTTTGTGTACGTTTTGCATACGTAAGTTTTGGATCTTAGAGTGAATTTGTTCAGTAAACACTGGTGTCGGGTCGTTTTTATTGTGCGCATGCGTAGAAGGTGTTCTTCCACAATGAAAGCAAACGCCTGGAGCAATGTTCTTTATTTTCAAAATGGAAGCAATTTTGACATTTTTATTTGATACTTCTTTTAACAAGAGTGACACACCGCTTTAACCTTTCATTACTTCCTCTATGAAAATAGTTGGAAATATGTTTTGAAAGCATCACAGCAGGAGTCATACCACAACTGATTGCATGATTTTAATGACGTCATATTCTTGTTCACTCTCCACAAAACGGAAAGAGGGAAAGTGTACACTCGGGTGACCGTTCTTGACGTTTGTTTCGGGAACCTGACTCACATTGACACCAGCGTTTGCAAAACAAATATACTCTAACAGGGACTGTCTGGTAATACCAGTTTTAAGATTGTCAATATTGAATCTATCTGTTTGGCTCAGAAACCAAAGAATGAATGTGTTTGTTTATTTTGTTTATAAGAAATGTATCTATGTGATTATTGTTTTTACAAAATATTGTATTTGCTTGTTGTGTCAACAAGAAATCTATTTGTTAGTTTGTTGTGTTTACAAGGTCTGTTGTGTCAACAAGAAATGTATTGGTTTGTTTGTTGTTTTTACAAGAACTTGTATTTTTAGTTTTTTTTTGTTCACGAGAAGTTTATTTCTACACGCCATGCAACCGATATTGACATTTCTTGTTTAACATGTGATCCTGTATATATCTAGACTTTACTGTAGCAGTTTCGATCGTAAGTTCTAAATGTTTACAAATATGATCTTGATAGTAAATGGTTGATATGTATGTTATTTCTGTATTGTATTTCAAAACCTTGTAATATTTAGTATGATCAATAATAAACTTGCTGTATACGATTTGATATGTAATAAATTTAAATACCCGCGGGAAAAAGAAAGGCATTATTAATACGAACATCATTTTTCTTACATGAACTCTTTCATTATGTTTTGAGTTGATGAAGAACTTTAGCTTTGGGCATTTGTTTCTCAGACTGAGCGATTTGAAATTCTCCAAAATAGCATGCAGTGTAACGTTATCAGTTTTATATTTGCATATGTTCTCATTTTATACGTAACGCAAAGAATACAGCTTTTGATTAAATTCTATTGGGTTGAAATAGAACCATTTGGTGTTCATGGCACAGAACATTTATATTGGTATTTCCATTTAAATTGTTCATTGATCACATACATAAAAGATATACAGTAAGACCTTCCTGTTTAAACCAAAATTGCGATGAGTTTTCTCGATTTTCAGTCAGTTTCTATGTTTGAAGGCATGACGTAGGATATTTTTGCTTTATTAGGTGATAGTGAATATTTAATCTTTATTGAAACAGTGTTCTACATTCAGTAATTAGTGTTTGCAAAACTCATTAGTCCGTGATATTTAGGTATCAGAATCTGGCAATATCTAGAAATTTTATCCTCTAATTGATATTGTTCTTTAGACAGCTGTGTAAGCTTCAAATTAGAATAACTATTCCTGAGATATTTGAGCAAACATTGACACGATAAAATTCTCGAAAGTCGAATGTTCTTTTCTAAGAATTCGAACAATTTTATGGGTTTAATGAGTTTGAAAACATACTATACTTTCAAAGTGGGTATTTCGATCGGAAAGTAAGTCATTCGTTTAAAGTTTAAAGTACTTCATTAAAGCATGTGTGTCTGGCAACCATATATATCTAGTTTTCAATCTTTCTTGCTAAAAGATAATCCGTTTTACAGTTGATGGACTTCAAAGGCGCCAGTTCAACGTACATTTTCAAGATAAATTCTAAAATTCTTCACTTAGCCACCAGACATATAGATATGATCGATGGTGTTACGTACAAAACGAACTTAATTTATCAAACTTATTCAGCTGTTCTGACGAGAGAGTTTCTAGACGAAGAGATACATTTTGTATGTTAGGCAAACCTTCAAAGGTTTTGCTGGAAAGTGGTTTAAGAGGAAAAACGATGTAGTCATTCAAAGTGCATGTTGTAGCCTTGTCTTCATTGATAGTGTGTGTTGTCTGTTTTTCGTTTACTTGCGTTTTTCAATCATTAATAGTAGCATTTTAGATACTCCATTTACAATAAAATAATGATAGAATTGTGTTACATTTAGTCAGAAACAATGTCGACGTATATTTTCTTTCATATGTTTTGTCACTGTTCCTTGAGAAAAAAAACTGCACTATTTTTGTATGTACTTCCGATTACAAAACTCCAACATTATGACTGTTTTGTCACTAGTGTCAATATGTCAAGAAGTGTACATTTTAAAGAAGATTCTTTAACAAAACACGATTATTGCAATATCTAGCTATAAATCTCACTTCGAACTATTGTTTTAATATACATATCAAATACCCTTGATACTTACAAACGAATGACGGACCCTTTAAAAGTTCTTAATTCGACTCTCAGTGTATTTTCAATTTTTTTTCATAGGTCTCATTGGAATAAATGTATCACCGATGGGTTAGAACGGTGATCCACAACAGTTGCAGGTATTGAGTAACCAGGTTTTATTTTAGGTCGCAGATTGATCATGTTATAAACACGTGTGGGACAAATCGTGTCTAGTGCGGCTTTAGAAATTTAAAGCCAAATGAGTTTAAACATAGAACTGAAAGAATTGTAGTTTTGGAATTTCTATACAGAATGAACGAAAAACAAACAACGATTTTTACACCCCTTAGTGGCTTACCATGTTAGGGTGTCCTTATAGCGTTACTTCCTTTGGTATAACTCCATTGTATGCTTCGTCAACTTTACTTACTTTAAATATACTCATGGGCTACATCTTGGATAGAGTGTTGGCAAATTAAAAGTCTGCGAAACACATAGATATTTTGATTGTTGTTTAACATACCGAGTATCAATTCAACAAGAATAGGCCTATATTTCAAGATTATTTTTATCAGAGACGCCAATACGCCAAAACTATGTCAAATCTCTTGACATCATTACGAATATCAGCTTAGGTTTTCGCCACAATACTCACAACTCCGCCAGACCAAATGCCACCTTCTATAGGCATAATCGACAGAGTCTAGCATTTCTAAAAACAAAACACAAATGTGACTATAAACACTACATTTCGGGCTTTATTATGATACCGTTTGTGAAAACCAAATACATTTTATTTCTTGAGGCCGTGTCAATTAGTGCCTACATTCAGACGAAAACTAATATATAATATATTGAACAGATGTGTAGACGCGTGGTTAAATCAATAGCGTAGACGTTATAAACGTATAAATAACAGCTCCAAAACATTAAACAAACTGTATGATCAAGAGTGTAAAATAAACAGTTTTCTCATCTGTCATTTCCGACACCGTTACATCCGTCTCAGGATGTTTTTAGAATTGAACTGACATCTCGATGTTATTTTACCCTTGTGAGCTGAAAACAAACTTAAATACTTTTGTAATACATGTGTGATTGATTGGATTGATAAACATGGCATTAAGTCTCATGTTATCAGACACCTATCGTAACGCAGAAATACGTTTCTTTACTGTAGTGAACTGGAAAAAAGCATCTATGATAATGGATTCATTAGCTCAACCATTGGGCTAAAAATGTGTAGTATTCATCTATAGATGCATACAAAACTGAAGAAAACATCTTATGCTAGAATTACACAGTAATTTTTATCTTTACCAAATTAAACATTTCTTTACTGACATAATGCATATTTGGAATTTATAATGTTCACATAAATGGAAATTGCCAGTTTATTTTATTCGAAAAACCACTGGATATAACCACAAAGATATTGACTTGTCTTCAAACGTTTTTGGCAAATACATTTAAATTATTGTGAACAGACAATACGGGTAAATACGAGACAAGCTATCTAGACAATGATGTAAAGGTTGCAAAATCTTTATGAAATACTTCTAAAACTTTCATCAGTATCGGCTTACGATGACGAACGATAACAATAAAATACCTCTGTTAACTCTTCTGTATTTAAAACAAGGTTATTTCTCATGTTTGAAGAGATGTACTACAAAACAGCTTGGTTTTGTGTCGTCAACATTGCACTCTTGAAATATATACTGCTTATATAAAAGGTATCATGAAGCACAGACTTTCTGTTAACGTTCACTTTAGACTGCACCTCTAATTAAGTATAATCTTGTATGAAATGCAATTATAACTGATATGAGAACATAATTTGATAATATTGTACATATCTCTTATTGTTTTACCTCACATGATTTAAACCATTATTATCTTATTATTCCTACCATAAAAGATTACGCCCACATTTATGGCACATAATGCCTCTAGAGGGAATATCGTTTCTCAGACTCATTAAACCCTTTTAAACATGTATATCATGTTACATGTCATGATTCTAAATGATGTTGTTTCAATGTTCTCCGTAATAAGTAAATGCAAAAATTGCATTTCTTCATACTCCAACTGACTAGGCTTCATTGGTTGATTAGTTTTTGTCTGACTACAAACATTATGTAACCACAAAATTTTATGCGAGAACATTTAAGAACTGAATATTAAAGTTATTTGAAGATTTTAAGTAAACTCTCATTTATAAACAATTGCATGTTCATTAAGGGTTATTATCGTTAAAAAGTATTACTATAACTATGTTATTCGTTTTTAAAAATGTTGTGCAATGTACGAATACATACATGTAAGTTATATTGTAGTTTCAGTGATAATCAGTAATCAAAAGTCAATAATCGTTTGTACATTCCCTTTAGCATCTGACAATAACATTTGACAAGTATCCACCCTTTGATGATGTAAACCAGACTGATATGCATACTTCAAAATGTAGATTTTTTGTTGATTTAAACGAGTTCCTCCCATGATATAAGAATATGCTGTTTAAAAATTTGAAGAAATTCAACCCTATCACTTACCATCCATCTTTAACCCAACATAAACTTATCTTTGATTTTTGCAACCTATTTTATGCAACCATATGCTGTGTTTCCTTCAAACTGTAAGATATATGTTTTACAGCTGTAAGATATATGTTTTATTGTTGCTAAAACTGGCATGATTTTATAGCTTCTAGATTTCTGTTTTATTTCCAATATCTCAATATTGATAGCAGTCATAAAGTAACACAAATAGATATGATCAGTGATAAAAATAATCAACGAACATGTTCTGCCATCGTCACGGGAGTTTTTCGGTATGAACTAAGGGGGTTACTTGTTTACCCTGCTTTAATAGTGTTGGATGAACTTTAAAAAGGTCATTGCGATTCACTGTCTTGATCCTGTAAGCACTCAAACGTGTGTCAATTTGACTGCAAGTGAATTGCATGTAGAATATTCAAATTCCATGAGCAAGTAAAAACGGGTGGTATCAATTTGCTGTAAGTGGTCCATCAAATCAATATTCAATTTAATTCTGAAAAAATGGCTTTGTAAATAGTAAACATATTTCCTTAAAATTTCCATTTATTTTACAAAGGACAAGCAACTATTAGACTGAACAAAATATTAGACTTAATTAAGAGCACTTAAGTCTTATATTAGATATTTGTTTCTCTATCTAAAGTGTAGTCGTGTTTTTATTCAACGATGTTAATGATATTTTATAGAAAAGTGTAATATTTAGCATATGAAAAGAGAATGTATATCTTAAAGGGACACTCCCTACATCTAGCAGATTATATTCTTGAAACATAGATTATGTGTTCAATGAACGTAAATGATAAATAAATACAATTTCAAAGAGAACCTATGGCGAAACGATAAATATAGAGGCTTTCTGTAATAAATCGCATCCACCCATTAATTGTACAACAACTCTGCAGTATATTCTTAACCGCTGATTTTATCGATAATGACTGGGAACGCATAGCTGAAACTTTTAGGTTCAGTTATAATACTTCCAAAGACTCTATTATTTATGTTTTAGAGGTTATTTAGTTTGACATCAGTTATAGGGTATGTCCCTTTAAAAGAGGATATTTCTTCGTAAGTGACGCTTCTTGGTCTGGGTTGTTGGTCATTTTGAGCTTAAAGTAAAGCTTATAATTAATTTACTAATGTATGAAATTATTCATCCTAAAATAATATTAACTTATAACTGTCTTCCACACTTTTGTTTTTTTCTACCCTATAAGGCGTTTTCAGATATCTTTTCTTATTTGTAGCAATATTCTTGAAAAAAAACTACGCTAGCATGTACTCTCTAATGAAAAAGTCATGTAATGAAAGTTTTTCGTACAAACAACCATTTTCCTTGATTATCTAAGAGCTACATGTCTCTTTTTTATCCAAAGTGCTCCTCAGACTTTAAGCTACTTAGGGTGTTCGTTTAATTATTAGTTGTTTTACATTTGTAAATACATGTATTATGTCCAATTGCTAAATGCATCAATGACTTCACTTTGTGTTTAATTGGACAGGTTAAACAATACGAAATTATGAATAAAGGTGCACAGTTGCTACCCATATAGATGCCATCAATTTGCGACACAGTTAATGACCATAATAATCATCGAAAAAAAGTGCTACCAAATAGGAGACCAAAGCAATGCCAAGTAGCGTTTCATGAATTATGGTACATTTGTCAGCTAGACAAACTTTATGTTTGCCTTACATATTTTCTATCTAAAAAGTGGTAAACTATTGTTGAAACGTTATTATTTTAAATGTGTGTGGCGAAGTCTTCAATATGTGCTTTTCAGTTAGTTTTCATTTCGTATAAGTTCTCATATTTTTGGAGGATTCATTCCAAATGCATGCAAGTCTAGCTTTTAAAAAGTATATGCTTGATAGTGATTAGGGATGATCTTTATATTTTATCTTTTTTTATCTTTTGGTGAAAAGTAAGAAGTAACATCTGCTTCTTAGTGATCTTCTTGTGGCTCCGAAAGTAAACTTTGTTGTAGTCACTTCTCTTAAATACGTTAAACTGAGAGATTTAAAGATGTAGTCCTTTTAAAATATTTCATTGTTGAAGCAATATATTATGTCTTCTAACCCAACATGTAAAACATTGCTTTGCGATTATGCCAGAATAGGAAATTCCCACAATTAGCTTCCGAGGGAAAGATTATGTTTAAAGATTTTATGTTTAGTATACTCACGTTCAATGAAACGTTTAAAACACAGTTTATCATGCTATTTGTCATGACGTTTATTCTGTTTACAATCTGTATTACTCGGACAAATTTACCTGATCCTCCCGACCTCTATTAGCATAATTGCACGGTCGATATATTTTCTATATTTATCTTCGAATATTATCTAACGAACATGCAAGTGGAAAGCTATATATAATAATTGGATGCTTTAGGCATATAAAATTATTTTGTCGCATGTTTTTATGTTTTATATTTAATATGTTTCAGGATCAAAACAAACATTGCGATGCTCGTGCATTCTGTGTTCGTCGTTATTCCGTGTTTTATAAATCAGTTTTCGTGATTTTCCCAGCCAAGAATTCTGCACTCTAACAACTTACCTACGGTGGACAATACATCTGTAGTCGTTTATTAACGGTCCAAAACATGTTGTAAACCTGGATGAAGTTCCGTAATTGTAACGAAAAGTACCTCCAAAGCACGATTTGCTCACGAAAATTGATATATTCGATGCAATCATTGTATAATAAATTCATGCAGAAAGATGGGGATCAGGTTAATGTGTCCGGACAATACCATTTAAAATCAAAGCGCTGTGAGCGCTGAAGGCCTGGGGGCTATAGGTTAACTCCCCGAAAAACAACTTTTGACCTACGTGTTTTGCGCTGAACCTTACCTAAAGCGCAGAGGACGAAATTCAATATATGACACAGAATGAATGATTCACAAATATATGGGTGGTAGGGAACTTTGTTTTATTATAAAACGTACTTTAAATGGAAAATAATCACATAGTCAACATTATAAAATGTTTAAGCCAATAAAAATAATTCGATCAGTACAACTTCAAGCGATATGATCTGATAATGAGGATCGAAAATGATTGTGTACCAAGAACAAGACCTTGAAACAGAAATAAACAAAGCAATACCAGCAATGAAATATAAATACAGTACTGTACAATGTGTATAACAGAGAAAACCAAAAATGAATCTGGGTTACCTTGTAGTTGTAATCGGTGAAACCGTTCACTGGGTTTTGACATGCAGCGTCCTCGATAAATGGCGGGTGATTTTGATCACGTGAGTTCCTTCTCGGGAATGTACGTAAATTATATCTTTTTTTTAGAGACATTTATTTTTAGGTAAATATATATGTAATCGTTCGTAAATAACAAAGATGTCAATGAAATAACATCGAAAATTTGAAAATCGAATACAAACTCTTATATCGAGCTGCGTACGTTTCCGTAAATTTCCGTAAATATCCGTACTTTTCCGTGATATGCATATGATTATCTTCCGTAATCAGCTAACAGCGCATTAATTTCTAAAACAGAAAAATATGTGTAATGCAGCTCGTAAGCTATATACCTTCCTGCAGTCGTTTGAAGTTTTATGTACTGTTTTTATTTGTAATATGTTCTTATCATATGCGACATTCAAACAGAAGATTGATCTGGTCTGTCTTGCACTACTTTCGCATAGCGCATGTTTACAGTTGTTATTCGCACATAGCACAGTTAAATTTCTTGCAGTGTTTGAAATGTGGTATACTAAATTAGGCCTAGGGGACTTCCAGTCCCCAGGCCAAAAAACAAACGAATACACTTGTATACAAAGGCGAAATAGATAACGGATATTGACAAATTCCAGTCTCGCGATAAGAATATTTTGCATGTTTCGGAACACTTGCGTAACGATTTCAAATATGAATATTCGACCCATGAAATTTATCCCTCGTACGAATTGTAAAACCTTCAAATGTTATGAAATCATCTCAAATTGAAATGCATGTTTCATATCGAATTGACGGATTGGATCTTCTAATAGTGTGTCTTATCATAGTTATATATTCAATATAATTGTATTACTGGCACGACAGCATTGTGTGTTGGATAAGATGGAAAAGAAATGTCATTTCAAAATAAACTTAATTGGCAGCAATCGGGCAGGGTTCCAAGAGTTCAAAATCTGAAAATGTAAAAGGTCAAAAACTAAGATTATATTGCATAAGTAAACTCTTCGGCAGTGTTTTTTTCTAGTCTGAGAAGAAAGGTGGCGGGGCTACTCGGGAATGAATTTGTATTACCGCGTTGTCAGGAAATGGAATTCTTTTTCTAAAATATACTGTTTCAAAATGTAAACAAGGCTCAAACCTATCGAGTATGTTCACAACATTATTCTCGTGACAATTAACATGACGCAAATGATGCGATAATATCGCCTCTTTGTTGAAGTCTATTCAAACCGTTTCCACATGCATTTTTGTCGTAGGTAAAGTCCAGTTATGGTATTCAAATCACTTGAATGACACCTAGCGTCATGACAATTATAAAGAGAAGAAACATGTCCATAATTGTGTAACAATAAGTGTGTTCAATTTCTTATTTCATATTTAAGTCCCAGAAGCTTTTCAATTTGTTGATATTTTTAAATATATAAACTGATTGCATAATGAAATGATGACATATTCATTTCTTTTGAATACAAGTCGCTCTTTCACGAAAAAAGTTGCCAGGATTTTTTTTGATTTTTTGCAATATAATTGAAAACTATACTGTACTATGGTTGTAACATGAACATCAATTTAAAAAGTAAATTTTATGAATGTCTTTGGTACAAATAAAGGTCGTTTCCGCCGATAAGACATCTTTCTTGGTAAAAAAGCTACTTGTTAATGTGGTCCTCGAACATTAAAGAGATAGAAATTTAATACGTTTTTATTTAGATACAAATACTGGTTTCAGCAACACATGTAATCAAGCATTGGCGGTAAAACATACGTGAGCAAATAGTATAATGTAATACTCTATTTACAATTAAAGACATGACACTGGCACCGTATTTACTCTTCTGAACATATGGGCTGCCAAAAAACGTGATCGCCAGTTGAAACCATACAAGACCTCAGTATTATTAATAAAATAATCCAAAAAGCCTGTAATTGATAAAAAGTTTAACATTAACGAAGTGTATTTTAATTCCTGTGTGATTGTTTAGTCTGCTGGGTAAATTGATTTACTGACTACAAATGCAAACAATTTGCCTATAACTACATGTACAATATCCTGTCCTAAATGACAAGGATTTCGGAATGATGTCGTTTGTCATGGGATCGAGACTTTTCCTGTCGACGAATACTGCCAGGACTCTTCAAAAATATGAACTCGATGCATTGTAACACATTTATAATACTATTTGTAAAACTGCATTCAATTATGCACGAGCAAGCAATATGTAATCTGAGCAAATTAATAAAATGTGATATATACAAAGTAATTTATTTGTAAATGGAATTCTGTTGATATGATACAATCCAAAGAAACATCATGGAGAGATTTGATGTATGTCTTTCTTTAGTTCAGTTCATACTCATTTATTTCAGCTCGATTGTGAAGAAAGCTTGCATCATATTGAGTCACTCTCGAGTCCGCTTCCTGGAAGAACCTACGATCGTGACCCTAGTGGGGCTCGAACCCGCAACCTCCGGGATGAGCGGCAGATACCTTATTCCTACCACGTCTTCTGGGTGCTGTGGGGCTCTTTTTGGGGGGTTTTTTTTTTTTTTTTTTTTTTTTTCTTTTTTTTTTTTTTTCTGTTTTGAAAGTGATAGGTGTCTTATTTCAAAGTAATCGAAACATGGAAAAGATTTGAAAAAATATAAATTTCTGTGCGGAGAAACTATAAGTGTTATGTCTTATTTCCACATGATGAATTTACGTTACATATTGAAAGGGTTGTTTTCTATCACGTTGTCTGGTACTTATCTTTCTTTACATTTTCAATTATTTTGTTTCTATATCAAGCTCTGCTCTGAAATTAAGTATTTTTTAAATTTAAACGCTTGTTAGAATGCAACAAAACATGCGATGCTATTGTTTCATTGGTGCTCTGCTATTCATTCCAACGCGATGCGCAAGTGTTCCTCTATAAACATTAGAGTATATTAATGTAAGATAAAATAACGTTTTCCACGGTTAATACGCGTGGTAAGTGACGTATGCATTTAATTACATTCCGTGTTTAAATAACTTAATGAAATGTTGCTATTCCGTGTATTTTTCAAGACTATATCGTGTTAGAATAGAAATAATAAATGTGTTCTGTACTTTATCTTTGAACAAATTACAGCCAGTTGTTCGGATGCGAAAAATCAAATAACCCATGCTGTGCTCTCGTCATTTAATTACTATGCATCAAAACTCCTGACTGTATTTAATAAACGACAAAAATACAGGAAGACATTTATTATTTCTTCGATACAAAACACGTTTCCAGACACAAACACGTTTAATGCTAATGCAAATTTCATGTCATATTGATGGATTGATTATATTATCATTTTGTTTCCTAGTAAAACAATCTGTTCATATGAATCAGATAAGTGCAACTACTGTTACAAAAATGTAATAACCGGAGGAGTATTCTTTCATAAATCAGACAAATGTAAACACCGACCTTATACTTGACTTCTCACGTTCTATTGAAATGGCGCCATGTTACGATATAATACATTCTGCCCTTATGAAGAACAGTCTTTTTCGAAGTATTATGCGTTTTGTTGTTTTTACCATTTCATCGATTAACTTGCGCTAAAGATGAAACAAAGTATGGCGAAGATGCTCCTTCATACTTTGAAAATGAATTTTAGATAACAACAATCTTCTGGTACGTTTTAGTCTGGAAAAGAATATAATACATACGTAACCATAAGAAAAACAAATCTAATAAAACAACTATCAGCACCAAGACACACTGACGGAAGAACGGGAAAACTGAGAAAAAAATCATCACACAATAACAGAAAACTACGAAAATGTCTAAAATAAGAAAGGGACTAGTTTCGAGCTTTTGTTTTCCGTTAAGACAATAGAGGCCGAAGACCAAATAATACAAGCGACAGGTTAATAAAAGCTGACCAATAGTAACTTAGATAATAAACCACATACTTGCTCGCAAAATTCTGCCATCATTAGTCGACATAGTTTTCAAGGACTCTGTACGGAAACTCAAGCGGTTTCTCATAAACTTCCTTTAGTAACAAGGCGACACAGTAATTAATCACACGCTCACGCGAAAGTTCATCGCAAACGAAATGCGATACAGATGATCTTATAGACTGTAAAAATATATTTTAGATATCGACGACAATATTTAGGATTGTTTTCATCAGGAATAAATTATGATAAACATAATCGTAATTAAGACAATATTACAAGAAATGAAATATAAAAAAACAACCATCAACACACAGAGGCACTGAAGGAAGAATGGACTTTCAGAAATTAGGCACCATACCTATCAACAGCATTTACATGTATCATTTTTACAAACAGGCAATACTTACAAATTATTTCGAATAATTCACAACGAATCAATACTTCATAAATAAGATGAATCCGATATTACCAACTTTTAAGAGTAAGTGATGGTCAGTTTGGTGCAGTATATAAATCAAACTTTTCCATCCTAAAACCCAACCCCAACACTAAACTTTTAACACTGATCGTGTAGCAAAGGAGCTGCAAATACATTGTTTCCCACGGCTGGGGCATGATGCGGACAGAGACTACACATACATTACACAACCTACGGCAATCAAGGCGGACGGACTTCAACAAGAAAACCAGCTCTTTAGTTTTTAAGTAACTACTTTTTGTTAGCAAAACAATACTGTTTAGATCAGGAAACGTCATCTAAAAAGTGGTTCTTTCCTATTTGTCAAGAAGTCTATGTTTATTTGGATATTTCAGACAACGGCTCCATAGCACTGACACTACTGACCTTACTCATTTGCAATATTCCCTGTTGGGTGGAAAATAAAGTTATATAAGATTGCAATGCTTTCGTGATTGATTGGTCTATCTAATGTTGTTGCCTGAAATGTCATTTATTCACTGTAATCCGAATAACATTCTAAACCCATAATAATAAAGAAACCGTCGTGCCTTTATTGACTTAATGCAGAAACTGGTCCGACATGCTTCCTAGATAGATACATGTACTAAATGTCAACGACGCCACTGCTCCTAAGCAGATTCTTTATTTGTTCTCTATGATGATATAACTTTTCAAGGAAGATCAAATTCGTAAATCTTAAGGCAGACAACATTTAATGAACTTCATTTAACGATATAGAATACAATTTATTCAATGTTTTTCAAACTTATGTCATAACCGATGGCAAAACTAGTAATGATTATACTAACTGTTTACGTAGATATATGTATCTTATTATTTCTAACAATAGGTAAAACAATTGACAACTTTTTCATCTATTCAAATCAGTAAGTTTGAGATAATATAGAGCCGCCCGTCCATATAATTGTTTACATTGCATATCCATTATCTTGTTAAAATGACTGTCCTCATTTTTTACACAATACTAAAATATCATCTAAGTATGTTTTAGACTACCTAAATGAACAATATTTTGGTCCTGTCTTATTTGAAAGATAGCGATGGTAATGTCAATTCAGTCAAATACCTTATGCAGCTATATCACGTCATGTTTCGTTCTTACCAATAGTACCAATAGATTATTTCCCCGGTCTTGGCGAAATACTTACTTACTCGTCTGATTGAATCCGGTTTTGCTACCGGAAGTTCGTCATCACTTATGGTAATCAGATCCTCTGCACCGATGTTTACATTTTCGTCAATAAATGTATACTCAGTAGGTTCTCCTACGTTTCTACATTCGTCAAAGAAGGTACTCTCGGTTGGGGTGACATCTTTTTGACCACTGGTGTTTTCGTTAATGTCTATAATGTCAGAATAATCATATGATGCGTCGTTATTGTGAAGAAAAGAATGCTCATAACAGATGTATTCCCATCTTAATCACTTTCCTGGTAAGCTACAGTTTCTGTCTCACTCACAGATACATATTCAGTCTCTGCATCAACATCAGGAAGCTGTTCTGCTACTATTTCCTCTTCATCGGCTATAAGGTCTAAGATAGATTCGTCCTCGCTCACACCATCGTAGTATGAATGCTGCGTTGTAATATCGCCTCGCTTAGCCTTCAGAGAAGCTCGTCAAGACTCCTCTTTAGAGAAGCCGTGTATCTTTTGCAGGTGGAACGCGTGTCGTATCAATTTAAATTTACACCCGTCGAGGACACTATTCCAAAACTCATTTTGAAAATGTTGTTCATTCATGTATCGCTTTCTTTTAAACTTCTGGCAAATATATCACACACGAAATTTACAATAACTATGCACTGACTACAAAATTATCTTTCTCTTCTTACGTTAACTATGAACTGAATGAAAACACAAAATGTAAAGCAAGGGAAAATCGCCCAAGTAACCGGTATTCCTGTCTGTTCCGATCACGTGATACGTACATGAATTAATCCAATGTGAAGACACTGTCCCTTATAAACACTTGCTCCGTTGATAAAAAATAAACACTTTCTATGCATAAATTGAATAATGTTGTAAGTTAACACAAAGAAGGAAAACGGCTTTATTTTTGTTTGTATTGAAACCAGTCAGGAGACTCGACAAATAATTTAAGGTAAAGAATTTTCCTTGATTTTCCGTTTAGCGATTTCTCGAGCCCCTCTGTGAGGTCGGCTTGCTCTGTTTATCACTAGTGATGGCTGTGAGTCTTCACGGCATATCTCTGTATCTCCACTACTGCATTCTAGCGGAAACAACCAGTTTAGAGGTATGTTCAACACTTTCTTGGACGGTAGTTAGACCCTTGCTGATCTAATTACCTTGTCCCTGCTTTCAACTAATTTGATTAATTTGCCCGTCTTCCAACTGCCTCTTGTCAGTCATGTCTTCGAAAACACTAAGTTCGCTTTTGGGTCACTTTTGCTTTCTTGATGTAATGTAGGTACAAATTTTTTTGCTAAAAACAAAAATAATATCAAACAGGGAATGCCACGTACCAAAAACGCAGCCTCCCCAAAACGAGCCCCACAGCACCCAGAAGTGCACACCACCAACACACACACACACACACACACACACACACACACACACACACACACAACACACACACACAATCATGTACACACACAAACATACACTACCAACACACACAAGCACACAAAGCAAACACACGAGGACAAAACGAACAATTAACGGAACACAGTGGGGCACCGCCTTGGAACGGTCAGTGGCAAAAACACCACTGGGGAGCTTAAACCGGTTTATGGTGCGCACCCAACCTCACTCTTACCCCCACCATGTTCCAAAGTCACAGGACAGTGTAAATAAAAGTAATCCCTGCTAGGTGAATCTCTAACACACGCAATGGAAACAAAAGGCATGGTATGTAAAACACAAAAATCCTTATAAATCCTTGGGTCCAAAAAAACTTATTGCTTGCTTGATGGCATGTAGCTACCAAAATCACCCTTAACCCCACAAAACCGGCGAACCCCCAGGAAAACCCCCCCTTTGCATAAGCCTGCTTTGAAGCGTCACATAAAAACACAGAATGTTGTATACTTTTCCATTTCCCTCCTCGTTTCTAAGGTACCTCAGTACTTTATACTTTTAAATTTGTTGTAATTCCAACTTCAAATCATTCCAAGAGTGTCTTACAGTGTGGTATTCTTTAGGATTATCCAAATCAAACTTTTTGACTCACAAATCTTAAAGTTATCATCACAGGGGAAATCAATCACATGGGATCATACACTGACGCAAGCCTTCTCAAGTGACCCCCGTTTTAATTGGTTTTTGATCACTGTTTTGTATTTCTGCAGTAGTTCGGCTTTGCTCTGTAGCCTTTTCAGACAGCATTGAACGTGCAATAAGCCATTTCCCTGTTACTTGGAAATTCTGGATCCTTTTTGGCCTGGGGACTGAAAGTCCCCTAGGCCTAAGTTAGCATACCACATTTCAAACACTGCAGACCATTTAACTGTGATATGTGCGAATAACAACTGTAAACATGCGCTTTGGGAAAGTAGTGCAAGACAGACCAGATCAATCTTTTGTTTGAATGTCGCATACGATAAGAACATATTACAAATAAAAACAGTACATACAACTTCAAACGATTGCAGAAAGGTCTATAGCTTACGGGCTGCATTACACAAAGTACTGCGCTGGTAGCTGATTATGGAAGATAATCATATGCCTATCACGGAAAAGTACGGATAATTACGGAAATTTACGGAAACGTAAGGAATTCGATATAAGAGTTTGTAGTTTGGTTTTCAAATTTCTGATGTTATTTCATTAACAACCTTCTTATTTACGAACGATTACATATATATTTACCTAAAAATAAATTTATTTAAAAAAATAAGATACAATTTACGTACATTCCCGAGAAGGAACTCACGTAATCAAAATCACCCGCCATTTATCGAGGACGCTGCATGTCAAGGCCCAGTGAACGGTTTCACCGATTACAACTACAAGGTACAGTAACCAAGAATCATTTTTGGTTTTCCCTGTTATACACATTGTACAGTACTGTTTTTATATTTCATTGTTGGTATTGCTTTGTTTATTTCTGTTTCAAGGTCTTGTCCTTGGTACACAATAATTTTCGATCCACATCATCAGATATCGCTTGAAGTTGAACAAAGCGCAGATCGAATTATTTTTATTGTTCTCTCAAACAATTGATATTGTTGACCATGTGATTATTTTTCATTTAACGTACGTTTTATAATAAAACAAAGTTCCCTACCACCCATATATTTGTGTGTCATATACTAAATTTCGCCCTATGCACATTTCGACCCGCGCTTTAGGTAAGGTTCAGCGTAAATCACGAAGGTCAAAAGTTGTTTTTAGGGGAGTTAATCTATAGCCCCAAGGTCTTCAGCGCTCACAGCGATTTAATTCTTCCATGGCCATGTCATCAAATATCTTCCGTCTTCAAGCTTTATATTTTCTTTGAACGTTCAATGGCTGTATCATCACCCGACTTTACTCCTGTAACCTTGATCCCAAATGTCTCCATACTCCAGAAGTTCTGAAGATCAACCTCCGCCTTTCTTGCACGTTCATCACTTTGGAATACATTTGTCCGACACGTCAATATCAACATGTTGGACACACTCCACTCATGCATCATCTTCAGTATTGGTTCTTCCGGCTTAGATCCATCCTAGCCTTGAGCTAGGTAAATAAAGACCGGGCAACACCTTCATCTTTTGTGACAATACAATGTCTAGGTAATGGTCATTACCTACAAACAAATCCACTCTTGAAGCTTCACTTTTTTTGGAAATGCGTTCGCTAAATCTATGCTTTTTACCAGGTAATCAAGTTTACTCATCGATGAAATGTCTAACGTTTTTCTTTGAATGTTGCCACTTATGACTGGCACTAAGCTTTTGTAACCAAGTATTCTCCAGTCTTGAATGTCAGTCAAATTGTAGTCAGATATGTTTTGACTGTCTTTAATGGGCTACTTCCGAACTTAACAATTTTCGATTTTTCTGTCCTCCCTGGTTTTATTCCAACTTAATTGCTAATACTTGAGTTATATATGTCCGCTGAGAACAACAGTAAAAAAGGATTTTTGTTGTAACGGAATTATTTGTCTTTGGCTGTTTCACCTCGGTAGTAGCTGTTTGCATTCTCTTTAAACACGCCCTCTTCAGAAAGACTAACAGTCGTTGCCTCCACTTTCTGCTTAGCTTTGCATTTTGCTGGACACAAATTCATGTGGTGTTTATTATATTCACTGCAATACACACATGCTTTACTTGATTTGCATCCACTAGCCTTGTGTCCTTGCTTCAAACTGCAACCTTTGATTTTCTCTTTCTCTCTGCTAAAGTTCAATATTCAATGCACTCATCACTCCAGTGTTTCTTTCGCAGTATCTACAAATACCTGGTCTGTTTGCTGTTACATCCTGCTTTGACCGCGGATTTGTACCTGCTTACAGATACTATGCAGATCTGCTAGGTGTGGGAAATCTCTTTACATTGGCTCTATGTAAGCTGTTGATGGAACCAGTATAAGAACTCCAAGATTGCCTTTGTGTGGTAGTTGTGTTCGCACAACTGACTTTGTTAGTTGGGGCATGATCAACATTTCGTTTCCCAGCACGTGTACAGGCAACGGTATAGTTTTCAAGCTGATATAATTATGTTAACAATTCATTATGTTGCTCCATCTGGGTCATAATTGATTTATTCTTTTGTTCTTGCATTTGACCAATTTTTGAGTATTTGATGGTTCACTAGTTTGTTCATCTTTTGAACGTTTTGGACAGACCTTTTCACTGAAATAGTTCAAGGTCAATTAGACAACTTTCCACAGACAAATTCAACCGACAGTCTTTGTGAAAAACAATCTCAACATAATCAGGGCATTTTCACTCAAGCATCCTGTAAGCCTTTCCATTTGAAGCATCAACTTTTCGGAGTATGTTTTCAATGAATACTTCGGTTTTTTAATATTCCGTATTTAAAGTCTCATGTAAATCTTAAGTACTCACATCACTTCCTATTATGTTTTCGACATACCCAAGTTCCCCCTCAAACGTGTTTCTATATCTTGTCCTTTGAGAGAAGCGAAATTAGCCATTTTCTCTTCGGTATTTCTCACACAATACCACAATACCAAAAACTTCTAACACTTTCTTTTCATCCAACACTTTGTACAATAGTCCGATTTATCCTTAGAATCTGTAAAATCCGGCTCGCGGGGCCATTCAAGGTAAAGAACTCAATTTTCTTTTTTTTCTTCAAAATTTTCATCAACACACTGATAAGAAAATCACCTTCGAATTTTTATTTTATTTCCGAACACTTTACTTGCTCTTTCAGATCTATCATACAGAGATGCAAGCACACGTATAACTAAACTAATCTTTAAATTTTTTACTGAACCTATTCTCTTTGGGCGCATACATTTTTATATGTCAGCCAAATGACATGTTATGTAAGTAATTTCCCGCCACTTCGTGGACGGAGAATAAATACATGTACATAATGTATACAGTCACATGGACAAATTTGGATCAAGTACAAGCATTAAAAAGAATATATTACATTACTCGCCCATTTATCTCAGCGAAAAACAACAAGAAAAGAACCTTTATAAACAATGTACTGTGAGCGGAGTATTAGCGATACACGTACTTCCGTGAGTAATAACGACATCTTGCCGTATGTGCAATCTCAATAAATGTCCTTCTTCCTATAGACATATAACCTATTACTAACTGTCGATTTGTCAGTTGAAATATTTGTAAATTGTATAAAGTTTATTTCAGTTGGAGCATCAGATATTGAAGGCTGATCATCATTAAGTTTATATAATTATTCTTACTACTTGGAAAACAGCAGCCAATTGAAACGCCTAAAATTATTATACTGCAGAAGTGTTAAAACACTCAGCTGCCATGACTAATATAAAGTGTGCTCTGCTTAATGTACGCTTCTGTCAATTTAGCGCACGTTTCCAGACAGTGTTTGAAGTATACCACTTGTTATTATATACCCGATGAAATTATTCATTCAGAAGTTAGCTTTAACGCAGACGCATAAATATTTACTTTCCCCTTTTAGCAATACATAATGCCCAATCAGCAATACATAATGCCCAATCAGCAATAAATATTGCGAGACAAATTGGATGAATTCAATAATGTGTCGTGTCTAATTATTGCCATTTATTCTATACAATCCCAAGAACTCATCTTTAAATATCAAACAAATATGTCTCATTAAAGCTGCTCGCTCTCCGATTTTAGTAAAAAAGAAGGCTTGAACAGTGTGAAAAGAATAAATTTTAGAACGAATCATCAAAGCTTTCAGTACAAATTCCTGTAAAGTATTCCTTAATTTTTTTAATTACACTTCTTCTAAATTACATAATATTAAAGCATTGCAAACGATTTTGAAAACTGCAATATAAACATATAATGTAGCCATGCAGTCAAAGCTAGCTCAACAACATTTTCAATTTCTAAAAAGTATGTATATATCAACTTGTGTTGTTGATTCTAGCAAATTTCCTTTACATTTTATGTTTTAGTACATCATTTTAGAGGAATTTAATTAATGCACCGGACACTGTGAACGAGGAGTTTTAATAAGACAAACACAATCCCTGACGTGTGTTTTTAGTCCTGAACATGTTAAGGTTAATGGTATCATTATGAACAGAGTATGTTATAACAGAAATAGCTGACATAGTCAACATGCTATTTATCAATTAGTTTCACACTGCTAGAAATTACTACAATAACATTTTCCATATTCAGTTATAGGTTTGTCGGGCAAAAGGTGAACAATTAAGAATTAAGTAACAGTAAAGTATTATTATAATTAAGTAGTTTGTGCTGTCGGGAAAAGGTGAAACCATTATTACATTTTAGAAGTCAATGCTGTTTTAAATACAGATTCTACAAATGTGTATCGCAAACCGCCCTTTCACAACAGTTGCGCATACTGCAAATTATATGCATATTCAATACTAACCAAAATGTTATTCTAAAATTGTCTTATAAAAACATTCTATTCCATTGTTTATCACCGACTGTAACATCTAAAAACTGGATTAACATGTACTTTTTCTCGGCATTTTTGACGCGATATTAGAATCGCATTTAATTCATAGATACATTTAATACTAATCTAAATTAACGAGAACAATCTTTTAGCGAATCGAAATAACCTTAATACGTAACGTTACAACTGTATCCTCTGAATTTGTTTTCCTAAAATGGTGTACAATAAACCTACATTTGTAGTAAAACCTACATTACCAGAAGAAATAACATAATGAAGTGTTTCATAGAAAGATTAAGACCGTCATTCATCTTACAGGATGTAATCTCGAGATTGATTAAACACATCGATAGTACTGTATGCATTAGAAAGATGAAAAATCAACTTTGCTGATCAATGATATTTGTAGTTACATTTATTGTGAACAAGGTTCTTACGTATTCTGATTACTGTTGTATTACTGATTCTTTGACTTTTGCTTCAACATGAAATATTACAATTGCCAAAATTTGTTGAAAGATTTAGCGTGTCTGGATCATTGTTCACTTTTGGCGTAGTTACATCCTGCTCCCAGTTTGTTTGTTACATGTAGCAGTGAAGTCGTCATTTATCGTCAGAAGTATGTTTCACAAATTTCAAAGAAATCATTCATATTGTGTTGATTTACTAGTTGTTTCGTCATTGTTGGTTGTGTAATGGTCTCTGGTTCCCTGGATCGTTCATGATTCAATGCTTGGCGTTATGTGAATTTTATTATTGTAGTGTTTTAACTTTTTTGATGTGTTCAGTGTTAGCCTTTTGATGTATTCAGCGGTAGCCTTTTTTTTTTGGGGGGGTGAGGATCATGGTTTAATTGTTTTGCCTGTTCGGGCACATAGTTACTGGCCTTTTTAAGGCATTGAAAGAGACTCTCCCCTCAACTGGCGTCAAATTAGATTTGGTAGAATTCTTCTTAACTTAAAGGTTTAATCTATACATTCCAGTCATTATCGGAAAATCAACGTTTAAGAATATGTTGCAGTACCATAAAACATTCAATAATCTATTTAAAGTTATTGTTGTACTACCAATGGATGGCTAGCAATTTATACAGAAGGCCACTATATTTATTATTTGTGCTAACTTGAGGCAGTTTTGATGTTCTTTGAAATTGTATTTATTTTCAGTTTACGTTCAGTGAACGCTGTTAGGAGAGTCCATTTAACGGATTGCTGTCAAGGTCGCCCTTGAATGTTTATTTGTACGATGTCCTGTTAAAATATATGGGTAAATATGATGCCGGAACCATGTCAATCGTAGCAAAAAATCATATTAACCTGCAAGTAATCATTGTTATTTTGTGTATCAATGTTTAATTTTCATGAATTAAATAATTTTGATTTTTGTTCCGACCAATTTGACACAGACATTGTGTTACAGAAAATAACGTTTATCAAGTAAATAAATAGATAAAACAATGAACATACAAGGGATTACATGTCCTTTTTAGAAATAGTAAGTCAGACATGTAGAATTAATAAAATAATGATAAGTATAATCGAAAATGGTTCCAATTATTCAATAAAGCACCATAAATTCAAATATTACAAACAATATACTTTTCAAAAAATTTAAGATATCAATATCTACATTACTATGACAGAATAAAAAGTACATGGTTGTTACGACCTTCAGTAATCCACTTCTCTGAGTAGAGAAGTGTGTTTCTTCTCCGGTAATACATTTCCTTATATATTAAATTTCAGGAAGAGGAAGAAAATTAATTGATTTAAAATCTGTACTTCAACGTAAGCCATGGGCATGTTGCCATCATGCATTTCAAGGGTATAGCTTTGCTGAAATACGTTTATTTTCTTTAAAAACTAAAGCATTGATACCTTTATGATAAACTGTTATATGACTTAGCAACACCCAATACCCTCCACCCCGGACTTTCGTTGCTTTATATAATTAAAATATGTCGCAGTCTTTGACGAAGAACTATACAAATATCCTGGACAGAGACATGAACATTTTAATCAGTGACAGAATGAACAAGTGCCATCAAATGAATTTAAAAGTAGCCGAAATATAACTGTTCTCTTTATGAGTAACATATTACAATGTATTCTACATTCAATATCACTTTTAAACATAGGAACAGGTGTTTGACTTGTGCAGTGTATTGCCTTCACAAATGTCAGAAAAGCAAATAAAAAGATGCAATCAGCCGACTATAAATTTCTATCAAATTTAGACTGAGATTTTCATGCAATAGGTACGTCACATGAACATCACTTTGTTTTGAATGGGACAGCCAGTCAGGAAACCAGGGGAAGTAATGCAGACAAAGGCTATGAACCAGCTAATAAAAAATGTATCTTGGTATTTTATTGTTGAATAAAATATAGTCAAGAGTTTGGATGCGTAGTAACAAAATCACGAGTGCATAGCAAAGTATTCCACAGAAACCATTCAAACAGAATTATTAAAGTTTGGTTTTATTTCTCGTTCTTATACAAAATACAGTTTTATGACAGGCTCCGAACATAATAAAATAAATGAAATGAAAAACTGATTGAAATTTCGGAATTATACTTTATCTTTAGTAGAAAAAAACAGTAAGTCTCTCTCTTGCGTGGCAAGGCAAAATAAAATATTCCCAATAAAATTTGTAACTGAAGATTTGAAATGTATTTTATTAGTCTGCTTGGGCGCCCTTTTTCTTACAGTTTTACAATCAAACATAAAATGTCTTCTTGTGAAGAGATCTGATAAAATTCTAGCGTTAGGGACTTACTGTCTTTCAATTATTGAACTTCAGTCTCTTGAAAGAATCTTTCTATTCTCTCAAATACAAAAATATTTTAAGCATAAAGCAAATTTGTATATCATATCACTGTGAAAGAAGTGTTAAATATCAAAAGAATGCGAGACTAGCTTTTACATAATCTTAGACTGTATATAAAGTTATTTCCATATTTAAAGGGGCACTCCCTACATCTAGCAGATTATATTCTCGAAACATAGATTATGTGTTCAATGAACGTAAAATGATAAATAAATACAATTTCAAAGAAGAACCTATGGCGAAAAATGTTTCATTCTCTCACAATTAATCAATATAGAGGATTTCTGTATTAAATCGCATCCACCCATTAATTGTACAACAACAGCTCTACAAAGATTATTGAATGGTTTACGGTACTGCAGTATATTTTAAACCGCTGATTTTATCGATAATGAATAGGAATGCATAGCTTAAACTTTTAGGTAAAGTTATAATACTTCCAAAGATTCAAATTTATGTTTTGAAGGTTATTTAGTTTGACATCAGTTATAGGGTATGTCCCTTTAGACATTTTTAATGATTTATTTAAAGATTTATTGTTTATCACTATTAAAGCTGCTCGCTCTCAGTTACCGTTGAAAAATTTTTTTTTCAAATAAATTGACATTCTTAATCATAAATATAAAACTAAAGGCTAGAATAAAAATTAAGGAAATATGTAGGTAGGAATTTGCAGAAATCGATTGAAGAGGTAGGTTACACGGCACCTCTACACGATATGTTTAAATTGAAATTTCAAAAGCGCAACGCTTTTGAATTTGGTAGCGTATTTTTTTTTAATTTAGAGATATACGTGACATGAATTTATACTGGAGCCTTTTTATATCAACGTATGTTCTAAAATACGTTATTTACATACAGTTCGTAGAACTTTATTTCTTTACCAAAAAAAATCTGAGAGCGAGCAGCTTTAATCAAACAACATAAAAATAAAATAATTTGACATTTGACACAGACTCTAGTCTTTAACTTGTGTAGTTTGTCTTAAAATTTTGTTCTATGGATTCTAATTATTAGTCTTATCATTGACTTTAGGGGTTCTTTTGTGTTTTGACATGTTTTAGTATATAATTAGAATTTGGCCACGTAACAGATTTGTTTTAAACTTTAACATCTGATCATTTACACTCATTTATGTTCACTTAGCGCTTAATTCAAGTAAGATTTTCACTGGAGGTATTTTTAAAATTTGATTTCACTATCCTGGTTGCCTAACCAAGATAGAGCTATTTTATCATATTAAGTAAAAATTTGATACACATACTTTGCCTAAGGAAAGATATAAATATAAGACCTATTGTATTATATTTGTGAAATATTTGCATTAAAAATTATATATTTAGATGAATTTCATAAGAAATTTAAGTTTGAAAAGATACTATTACCTCCCTTTACCTATCTTGGGTGCGCACCCAAGATAGATTGGAAATAAATGAATTCAGAAGCTACACGTACGTTTCAAACTTGCATTTTGGTTAAGAATGTTCAATATTTGTATATCTATCCAATTTAAATTTAAAAGTAGAAATTATATTGAAATAAAAAAGAAATACTCAACATTTTAAATACTTTCATATTAAAGGGGAGTAATAACAAAATTTTACTAAAGTTAATAAAATGTAAATTTCTGATAGGGATCTAACTCTATGTAATTGGTCTTTTTGTTCATTAAATAAATCTTAACAGAATATACAAAAAGTAAAAATTGTCATAAAATGTTGCTTAAAAGTAATTGACCACCTTTAACGTAATGTTCTCGCCTATTGGCTCATTTTTGAACCAGTTTTCTTTTAAGAAAACACACATTTTAATTAGTCCACGTCTACTGTTTAGAGTACAGTTTCTTCGGTTCCAGTATAAGTTCCTTGTAAACTATTTCTGTCATTTTAAGTATGTAAACTTCAGACAGTTTGAAGAACCTTATTTCTTTCATGACAACCTTAGAGCGAGCAGCTTTAAGCTTCTGGTATCATGAACAGTTACAGCAACTCTTATCTTGTAATGTATTGGATGTACACATGCAAAATAGTCTTCCGTTACGACTGTAATGGATCTAATAAAACAACCTTTATTGTATAATCGATATGAATTGACTTTCTCTCAGGCTAACGGACCGCCCTTTATACACTTGGATACTTATTCCAGTAACACAATTAACCTGTTAGCGAGGACGTATTGTTAATGGTGAAAAAAAAGATTGACAGGTAGGGCATTATTTCGTAAAAAAAAATATCGACGATAAATTTGACGTACCCTGTAAATGTATTGTCATTCTTAAATAATCAGGATAAAACAGTCCTTAAAAATAAATGACATTTTACATGTTACAATTGTGTTAGTGTTTAGTTTACTTTGTATATTTATGGAAATAAACCACTCATTGTATGTGTAATTACACATAAATGAGATTTGTCATGAAAAACTACGATAAAGAACATTTCATGTCATCATTTAATGGTTCTCAACAATTTTTAGATAATCGAACTATGAGATCTGGCTGACTCAAATGGTGAATAGAAAAATTGACAGGGGCGTAGCTACAGGATACTTTTTAGTTCATATTGAACAGGTATGGATGAACATTAATATTCGAAGCGGCGGTAAGCTTTATTTGTCTTCCAATGAAAATGCCGTATTTCTGCAAAACAATGAAGACATAATGTAATTATAATGTATTTTGTTACACTAAGAATGAATATTTATTCAGTCAAACAAGAAATTTTTGTTTTTGTGTGTGCATGCAATATTTCATAAATATATTACCTTTACATTCTTTTAGAGATTTTCACGCAAAGTACTATTATTTCACAGGCATTTAAGTAAGATCCATGTAGCCCAGTATATAACAAATATAACAAACAGAACACAAAGCGAATAGTTTGTAAATATGTCCGTTTATATCTGTTTCCTAGACGGTTTGTTATTTAACGCATCTCTTAATGTGAGTTTAGTTACGAAAATAGTCCACTCCAATATCTGAATTTTATGATATGAAGTAGTTGTGAATAGATATAATTTGCAGGACCATGTAAAACGAACAATCCCGGAGTATCTCCATTAAGCTTCAACGCAGGACAAAGAAAATGTCCTCAATAGTTGCAGGAAAGAAACAACTTTAAGATGTTGTATGTTTATTCCATTTACCCAAGGTTACCTTCTGATACCTTACCTGGACTGATTTTAGTTAGATATTCTTGCTTTTTCCATTTAGTTCCGATAGAAATATTTGTTGTTTGGTTATTCTGTGTATATTTATATACATATACATGTAGCTTATTCAACACATATTATACACTCAACAGGTTTAGAAACGCAAAGATTTCCCCTGTTGAACATTTTTATTTGAATGACGCTATTGTTTTTATTTCTATTTAGTCATTTTTTTGCGATGAATTATTGAAACTTTTACAAGAATTCAATTTTGTATTGTTTTTGTTGTGTATGAAATTTGAATAAAGTTGAAACACGATTACATTGTTAAAATAAATATTTTGCCTCTTTTGCGTTTCTAAACCTGTTGAGTGTACATTTAGAAAATAAATGAAAACAATCTCTGTTAACTCTTAAAAATGTTAAGATGTTAACCATTAGGAGGTAGCGCATGTTAACGACCATACATAAACCTTCGTTATCAATAACCACCAATCTTTAGAAATGTAAAAAGAACAAAATTTAATAAAGTAGTAGCAGTCCTTCAAATAAACAAGTACATATAACACAAACTAACGAATTAAATACACACTGAAAACACCTGCAATTAACACCAATCGGTTCAAGATAAAAAAAAGCGATGGTCTAACAAAATTTACATTGAAGTCATTAAAGAAACGCATTACATCGCTTTGATAGTGATAAATCGCTAGTGTGTCAACTGTACTCCCCCAAAGCAAACATCTTTAATTATCTGACAGTAGCTGTATCTCAGGTTTACATGTAAACTGCTCACTGAAAAGAATTAAACCACTGTTTAATTTAGGACAATTCAGACGTTCATTTCACTAGAAAAGTGGTATTGATTCTGTGAAAGCGCCAAACTACTTTCCTAATAATAAATTCATATGTTTGTGACAGGGTAATGTTTACATCGGCTTTTTTTTTAGAGACATAAGCTATTACTCGTCTCCTTCGTTGCACAACTTTATTCTCCGCTTAAATATGAACATGATGTGGAATAATTAAATTCTTATCAAATATTGCAATAACGTGACAGATGCAGATATCAAGTTCACTAACGATAAGTAATAGGTGATATATAAAACATATCGACTGTATTAAGAATGAGTATATAAGATGCATCATTAATTTTTATTAATGTTCACCAAGAATTAACAGGGTCAATTAAAGACAGCGTTGTTCGGTCCAGTGTTTTGTAAGCGTTTTTAATAAATTCATTCGTCTTAAATACATACCATCAGTTATTAAAGAACTGGCAAGCGCTTGCTTATTGATCTTTGAAGTTATCCTGGCCAGTAAAGCTAAGTTACTGAGGTTCAGCTAACTGAATATGCTAAAGCTTAAAGCAATCAGGCCCTGAGATCTATAAACTACTCAGAGGAGCCGTTTTTCGATGCATAATTGACCTTCATTCAGGTTTGAACACTTTGAATTATTTCATAATTGGATTTTGGAGATCACGTGCGTGCAGTCAATAATGATTGAACCAGACATGGGACATACACATGCGAAAACATCTCTTCGCTATCGACATCATCCCTATCATGAATCAAATATAACCCTTTTATTGTATAATCGATGCGACTTTTCCTCTCATTTTAACGAAATACCTCTTGCAACCTTTGATAACCATTGCCTGAACAAAATTAGTCTGTTAACTACAAAGTGTATTTGAGGATAGCAAGTAAAATACATTTGTTATAGCTATTTGACGTTATCTAAAGCACTACGTTTTAAAGCATGCAAGAAACTCCTTGTGGAAAGTCTGATAAGAAATTATTCCTTGATTAAAAGGTTCTCACATGGAGCGTATTGTTTGTCAATAGTCTTTCGAGTTAGTTGTGTAATTAGGACGACAGGCAAACAGGTCAATGAACAGCCTTCATGCTATTATACACATTTTCCATATTCATTTTCGCTATGAAGAATAACAAATAGGTGCTACAATGAATAAATTGAAAACTTGACGGCCAAGGTGATCCTATTTCACTCACATGACTACCATGGGTCAATCATCGCATCACAGAAAGGATCAAATTTTACCTAGTGGTTGTCTTTGTATTAGCTTATCGAGGGTCATGATTTGAACATTCTTGGTAGAGGTACACTGGACAATGACACATGCTAACTATCTGAGCTCTATGCTTTTTGTTTTCAGGAAAGATTTCCAATAAAAATCTGTGTAAAGTATGTGACGCTTGGACATGGTCAATTTTGACCCCGGGGTTATGATTGAAACAATATTTGTAGAGGTCTATAAGGTTTTTATACTTGTCAGATATCTTAGCTCTAGATCATGTTGTTTCAGAGAAGACTAGTTCAAAACCTTTTCTTAAATAAGATTATGTACAAATGTAATACCATGGGACCCCCTACCGTAAGGCAGGGATAATTTTGATCCGAGGTCATGATTTGAACAATCTTAGAAGAGGCAGACTAGGCTATGTTAAATGCCAAATATCTAAGTTTTTAACCTTTCGGTTTCAGATAAGAAGATGTTCCATATAAAAGCCTATGTAAAATGTCAATTTTTACCCTGGGGTCATGATTTGAACAATCTTTGTAAAGGTGCACTTAGCAATGCTACATGCTACATATCTAAGCTACAGGTCTCATAGTTTTAGAGAAGAACATTTTAAAAGTTTTCCATTATAAGCTTTTGTAAAAAAGTGTTTCCTACTTGTTGCCAAAGAAACCAGAGTTCTGAATGATATGGACTTTTTTTAAAAACTTTGATAGAGCTTCATGCAAGAAAAAACTATGCCAAGTGTCATAAGATGAGATGTCAGGAGATTCAGAGTTAATGGTAGACGGACGGATGGACGACGGACGGTGAATTATCATATTAGATCACCATTTCACTTAGCGCCAGGTGAGCTGAAATCGACAAGTGGGTTGAAATGTTGCCTATATACACGAAAGATAATAAAGATACGACTTATTTCATTACATACGGAAACAACGTTAATATGAAGACTTGCAGTAAGTATTCAGTGGATTATCTATTGATTCTAATATTCAAATGTTTTTGCAATGCTTGCAAATAACAAATTGAAAGTGACTTTTAAACCGTGAGCAAAGTATTTAATTGCTTTAAGGATAAAGAATAAGATAAAGATAACTAAGCACTTTTTAACGTCGCATGCATATATTCAGCAGACAAGATTAACTACAAAGCTATTGTTCGGCTAACAGGGTATCCAGTAACAAGTACTCACCCTTTCAAAGAAGTTGGAAGCTTCTCTTTATCTTCCTGACACTACCCTTTGTAATGCTGAGTGCACAGCAAGGGTCCTGTGAGTTACATTGTTTTCTAGTCTTTGATATGTAACGGCCAGGAATCGAACCAACGACCTCCTACACACGAAGCAGACGCTCTAACAATTTGGATCGAGACTGTCTCATTAAGATATGTATCCTACATGAAGGTTTAATTTCGTGAAAAGGATTTAAATGTTGTGTTATGCCAAGTCAATGATTACTGTTTCCTGTAGGACTTCAATGTTCAGCCTTTGAAAGTTTCGTTATCAGACTTGTGCATTTCGTTCCTTGTAGGGTAAATACATTTAGTCGATTGATATTTGGTTTGTCAGTTATATGAATTGCGACATGCAATTCTCTCTTCTGTACTACATTCATCACTATCATGACACACTCTCTCTCTCTCGACATATATATCAATTAATTTGTGAAATCACGTCTGTCCATCTTCCTTAAAGAAACGAAAAAGGTAAAACAACATTGTTTTCATCTAAAACCATGAATAGACAATGGACGTCTTTAAACATACATACTGTATGGACAAGAATTTTCAAGCATTCGTTTCTGCTAATTGTCTTTGCTAATGCATGTATACTGAAGGTTTTGTGAGAAACTGTACATGCATATACATGTACATAAAACAATGCAGAGAACATATCAACGAAACTTATTTTGTCAAGAAACACCTTATCAAAACCCAAATACATTGACACAAATAAACATAACTGCATATGCAGTTAGGACAATAATCTTGAACTTTATAAAGAAAACATTTATTTCCTTACTTTGAAGGAAAGGTATCAACAATATGAGAGCAAACGGCCAAAACTTTCTATCTTTACCTCTTCTTAAATATTAGTATAAAAGTGTATTGCATGTTTAAAATTTCCATTTCTCAAAATTTCTTGAACTTTGAAAAGAATGTCAGTGGTTATTGTACATACCAGTCATTATCATTCCTACCACTTAAGTTTAACACGACTTTCAATGAAACGAACATTTAATCATAGTTTCAAGAAATTCGTCCCTTGGATAAATCCGATATATCGTAACAGATCTTTGCCCAGAATATTAACATACTCATTGAGGTGATGCGGTTTGACCATTGGTTGGGCATGACGCGACGACGAGATAGAATTAAACCACATTTCATTAAATCTTGCAAGAAATAAGTAGATATGGCTTTAGATTTTGCTTCGAGTACCTTGGGTCGAAATTTATTGCTTGGCATCATGTACTTTGATGTAGTTGAATACAATGTTCTTATCTGATCGAATAGATATCATAAAGAATCGCCTGTTAAACATCGTCTGATTTAATCCTACAGCAATCGTATTACTTAATCCTATAAAAATCGTCTGACTTTATCCAATAACAATCGTCTGATTTAATCCTGTAGAAATCGTCTGACTTTATCCAATAACAATCGTCTGATTTAATCCTATAGAAATCGTATGACTTAATCTCATAGCAATTGTCTGACTAAATACTATGACTATCGTCTGACTGAATTATATAGCAATCGTCTGACCTAATCATATTGCAATCGTCTGACTAAATCCTATAGCAATCGTCTGACTTAATCCTATAGTAATCGTCTGACTTGATCCAAAAGCAATCGTCTGACTAAATCCTATATAAATCGCCTGATAAACATCGAAGACTGGACATTTTAAGCAAGCGTAAATTAGTTTTTTATATGACAGCCGTTAATTTGTACAGAAATTTGTCATGAATGTGCCGTTAACGACAGTATTCACCGCTTTATAAGTAGTTAAGAAAGAGTTTGAAAGCTGTAAGCAACGAACTGTGCCAACACCCAGAGTTGTGTGGACATCTGCATAAATGTTTACGAATATTCATGATACATGTAAGTACTCAGCCTCGCATATATAAAAGAAACTTTTTCGATCGAGACATTTACTTGAAATAGTTTAATGATAAAGTCTGGAGAAGCGTCTTCAAAAAGACATTGTTCATATTCCTTGTGATAGTGCAAACTTATTACTGCGATATATTGGAAGGCCTCGTGCTTAAAAGTATTCAGTAATGAGTCCACAATTATAGCGATCTTATATTATTGCTTGTATTGTATAATGGATGTCGTTTTTTCCCTAGCCCAAGAAATGCCTTTTAATCATTGGCGTAAGGAAGGTGGTGTGTTAATGAGAAGGCTTCAACGGAAATGTCAAGAAAGACACTCGTTACTTGCTTAAGCATGGACCGTTCGAGTTTTTTTTGGACACATTGTTAAGCCTATACTTAAGCCTATTGTTAAGGGATTATCTTATTTTCATGGCTAGGCTAACTGCTCACAAACAGTATTATAAACAAGTCCACGTGTTGTTTTGTGTAAACCAGGCCAACCATTGGACACGTGATATCCAAATATCTAATTCAGCGAATAAATTTTAACATTATTGCAAACACCGGAACCGTGAATTACAACAAGTAACATATTCTCTGTGTCTGTCAACTTCATTATAAAGATAATGCAACACCAATACTACTTTGATTTCAGTGCTGTTGATTATATATGTTACGACCTCAGTATTAACTGTCTCGCTCAAACGGACATATTTTAGATTCACAACTAAAAAATAAAAAAGAGTAAAAAATTGCATTGCAACTTAAGCAAATATAATGTTTCAGGTTTATCCAAAACTAATCTCCTTATGCTATATCAAAATACTACAATCTACCGGATTCTGGGAGGAAGAGGTCTTTGTTATATCATTTTTATCAGATATTACGGGATCGGCAGACTGTGCTGGAGACATTGATGGCTATGATAAAAGAGGTTTTGGTGATTGATTGCCATTAATCAGCAAAGAAAATGTCAAATGTCTATGTCTTTTGTCTTTCTTTCTCTTGGAGAAAATGATATAACTGCATGGTCCCCAAAGATTATATTTGTTGATATAGTCATTGCAACGATCTCAGTGTCTATATTAAGTTGTATTAAGTTTTGATGAAAATCGTTTGAAGAATATGACCCACAAACAGAAAAGTTCTTTTTTACTTTCTTACTCGGGTAAACAAAATAGTTAGACATAGTGAAAGTTTTACAGTGTGATCTAACAAAAATTGTTACGTTATTTGTCATGTAAATAAATATCTTCAGAAAAAAGACTACATTTAAATTATACACTTAATTACATTTTATAGTTCAATGTTTTGGTTCCAGGCATCCTTGTACTCCCAAATAAAATATTAGATAATTGTTGAATCACTGGTTGATTCCGATGCGTAATATGATAATTCCAGTCATTTCGTAGAAAGTGGGTCACTGTATTCCATTTTGGATCATCTGAAATGTTGTTTTCACGAACATGTCCTCTATTCAAAGTGATAGACTTGATTTATTATTATGCGTTGGTGGCAGCTCTCCTGATAAATCCGTATGAATCAAGTCATTTAGCGGCAAATGTATTTTGCACACTGTTGTGTTAATCTAAGTAGGAGTTGTATGTTAGCTGCTTATGAAATGTTAGATGAATTAAAAAGAATTATAAATAAAACAAGAGGGCCAAGATGGTCCAATATCGCTCACCTCGCTGCCACTGGCTACATCGCAATGTCATCAATAGCAGAAATTTTGACTTAGGGGACATGATTTGAACATCCCTGTCGAAAACCTAAGCTCTATGCCTTGTGGTTTGAGAAAAAGAGATTTTTAAAGTTTTTCCTACATAAGCTATGTAGAATCAAGAGACCCCCGGAGGGGAGTCAATTTTGACTTGGGGGTCACAATTTGAACAATCTGTGTAGATGTTTACTAGGCAATGCCATATGCTTAATATCTAAATTTTGACTCGGAGGTCATAATGTGAACAGTCTCGGTAGAAGTCCACTAAGTCATGCCACATGCCAAATATCTAAGCTCTAGGCCTTCCTCCTCTTCGGGAGATTTTTGTTTTTCCTTTCCTTGAGTTCTGCATAGAATAGAAATATTTGAACAACTATGAAATGGCTTTATCCCCGGGAACTCCAGTTAATTAAAACAAACAATTTGGAGATGATATTCTTAATATGGATAACCCGTTTTTTGGTCAATTGGTGGACACTATTTATCCCCGGGAACTCCAGTTAATTAAAACTAACAATTTGGATACTGGTGCTTCATTTTTAGATTTACATCTCTCTATTTATAACAATATTATACATACCAAAATTTATGACAAGAGGGATGATTTTAATTTTAGTATTGTAAATTTCCCCCATTTGGATGGGGATGTACCTCATGCTACATCTTATGGGGTATACATTTCTCAGTTAATTCGGTTTGCCAGAGCGTGTAGTTATGTTGAGGATTTCAATGAACGTAATCAATATATTACAAATAAACTTCTTCAACAGGGCTACCGTTATTACAAATTGCGTAAATATTTTGCTAAATTTTACTATCGTAATTCTGATTTGGTTTTGAAATTCAATAGTAATCTAAAGACTCTTCTGCGAGAAGGTATTTCAAAACCCGATTTTTATGGGGATGTGGTTTACAAACTTCGTAAGATTGTGGGTGTGTGTGTGTGTGTTGGTGGTGTGCACTTCTGGGTGCTGTGGGGTTCGTTTTGGGGAGGCTGCGTTTTTGGTACGTGGCATTCCCTGTTTGATATTATTTTTGTTTTTATGCAAGAAAGATCCCTGCTAAGTTAAATCATACTTGGCGTAGAGGTTTCAGAGGAGATGTCGTTTGAATGAAAATGCTCACGTACGTACGAAGTACAACGTACTGCGGAAGCTGGACGGAAAGCGATCCTTATTGTTACTCTGGCACTTTGTGCAAGTGGAGTATTAGCGGAAAAAGTGGACTAAGCTCCTGACGTTTGCAGTTTGAACATTTGTTACACGTGCTATTTTTCTACAGCAAAATTCGTTGAAACACTTTTCTCGTTTTGCGCAATCACGGTTGTCTGTGTATCCAAAGAAAACTCATTGACCTCATATCGTCAAACCTGCATGGTAAGGCATGCTAATGATCGTCTACTAAATGATCCTTATAAAGTGCTGGATTATGCTTAACAATTCAATCGACTTAAATTCCTCTAAAAAAGCAGTGGAAGCGATAGAACGAAGTTAATAACATTAACATTCTGTATTCTGAAGTACATTGTAAATAGATATTTACGTTTTAGCTTAATAATGCAATATTTTAGGAATGTGCAATTCTGTTTGTGTCTGTCATATTACCGTCATAGTGTTGCTATGACGTAACAGAAGCAAACCGCTTATTTCGCTTTAGGTTATGTTTATGCCGGTTCGCCTCAGTATGCCGTTACTTCAATAGGACTTTATTATAAAAACAACCTAAAGCTGCAAAAATCTCCAAATTCCCAAGACACATGGCTTCAAGCGTCGTTTTTCAATTCAAAACGGAAGCCGGAGACTAAAGATAAAAACCGACTGGTGTATTCAAACTGACCAATATAGCGTGTATAACACGCCTGCTTTTTTGCGATTATTTGGACCTCAACGTTTAATCTGACCGGCGCAGTAAACCGGTCTGTCGCTTAAGTATTAGCAGATAAGTATCGATAGGGCCATGGTGTCCCTTTATCGCTCATCCGAGTGAAAAGAGAACATATGTTATACATGTAAATATCTTCATACTTACCGATAATAAAGATAAAATTGAAGTTGAATTCTATTATCAATGCTTGTGGAAGACCGTCTAAAACGCAACCCTGTTAAGTGTGGTTGAAATTTGGCCTATAAGTTAAGGAAGAAATGTCGTTTAAAGTTTGTTTTTCTATTTGTAATTATGATGGCTATTTTTAGTAGTGGAGCAGAACCTTTTGAGCACTTACAAGGACCTATCCTGCTCAGTTTTGTTGAAATAGGCCCATTGGCGAAGGAGAAGATGTCGTTTAAAGGAATTTCTATTGTAGCTATGATGGCCAGTTTGTGCAACGGAACGGAATCGTTTGAGTATTTTTTATAGATGACCATCCTAGCAACAATCCTGTGCAATTTTGTTGAAACTGGCCCAGTGGTTAAGGGGGTATATTTTAGAGGATTCATTTTACTTTAAGCTTTGGTCGCTATCATGTGCAGCCGAGCAGAACCGTTTGAACATATTTAGTACAGGACCATAAAAGCCACATTCCAGTGAAATTGGTTGAAATAGGCTCAGAGGGGTAAGGAGTAGAAGTCGTTTAAAGGTTTTTCTAACAATTCCGTAATGTTTCGTTGAAATAAGCCCAGTGGTTAAAGTCTCAGGATAAATAAATAAATATATATATATACATGTTCTGATAGGATACTATTAAACCTTGTTCTATTCACTTTAAAACAATGTTGACATACTTTTTTCTTTTATATCAAAATCGTTTCTTCACAAAAAAGTGTAGCCTTTCTTATTGTTGTGCAATATCATTGAAAATCAAACTGCTCTATATTTTGAACATGTACATCGATTTGAAAAGTTAAGGTATGATTGTTTTTTGGTATAAATGTAAGTCGTTTCTGTTAATAAGACATCTTAAAATTGCTGGATAAAATGAGAGCTTCTTGTAAATCTGATACCAGCACTTAAAGAAAGCAATTGTTGACGAAAATTTGGTCATCACATAAGCAACTATCGAGCAATTGGTGCTCAGGTGAGCTAAAAGCAGAAAAATAATTGTTTCTAATAAATTCTGTTGAATAAAACTTTTTTTTTTAAATTACACGGAAAGGAAGCTCATAGATTAGCATAATGTATTCAATGACACTGAACGGAATATCAGTGTGTGTTTGATTTTTTTCTATATAAAGCATATGAAAAAAGTTTGTTCGTCAATTCATTGTCGCATTTTTCATTTGCCGGTTGTAAACATTGACAGGAACTAAAAGTTGCTAGAGTAATTTCTGTTACCTAATAGATGAACCAAAAAGTGTATATTTGTTACTTTTGTTTGGATGCTTTTTGAAAAATTTTATCATGATTCTTTGGATTTGCATTTAGTCCTTAGGGGTAATGATATAAAACCAAACTCGGCATTGCTTCATTTATATAACAGTACACAATTGTACCTTTTCTTGCCCTGAATGTCACAACTATTAAAAGGAGTTTATTCTTATGATATACAAATATAGAACACATTTAGGAAACAATTTTAGTGAAAGCCGCTTTTTTAAAAGCTTACATTTTGTACATCATGATTTTTGTTCTTCGTATGTTTTCCCCTAAAACGACATATTTCAATATCTATTCTAACGAACTACCGATATAACGTTGTTTCTGATTGGTTACGTCATTTAATTTGCGACGTTTAAATACATGTAATGTCGGAAAATCGAGCGGTCAGCAATGATCGCATGTTAGAGAAATGTGCATTAGAATAGTGCTTACCGTTTAGTGATTTTGATATTTGCGACAGTATATACGGTTTTAAATGGTCGCAAACATTTTTAACGGCTCTGGCTAACGTCGTCACCATTACAAATATTTGCAACCATTATAATGACATATTTCAACAACTTCACTACAGTGAAAATTGTCGTGGAAATATCTATTTCGGCTCAGCTGGATACTATTTCTTTTCACCGATATAAATTGTTGCTGGGAAGATTTTTGGATAATGTTGATTTCCCAACAGATTGTTTACTAAGAATAATTGACATTTACGATGTTGCGAAATTGACGTTATCAAAGCCAGACAGAAGCAACTCGTGATTTGTTGAACCATGTTTGGCGTAGTGAAAAGTATGTATCGATGTAGTGCGGATCAGATACGATTTTCTGGACTTCCCATTGTCTCCCGGGAGTGAAGATTTTAATCAAGATCATAATGACTCAGGCATGTGTCTGTCAAATATCATTCATTTGTATACATAGGTATTTGTTCACTGGTCCAAAATGCATTTAACTATTCAATGTCTCAGGTTATTCACTGACTGTTGATTGGTACTTACACCCGATTTTGATTTCTCTCTTGGATAGAAAAGTGCTAGCCAGGCCTACGATTTATAAACAGGTTAGCATAGTTACTTTACTGTATTTCGTACCACCGCTGATTTGTAGAAGACTTTTATCTTTTATCAGTAACATACTAGTTTGTCAAAACATAAAAAGAACGCAGTAAGGTCGCTGTCGTATTCACTCCCTCCTCGCCCAGAACACAAAAGCAAACGTTTTGCCATTCGTATGTTTTTACATAATAGGGGCATTTTAAGACTTCATTATTAGATTGGCAAACTTCTGAACATACGTTACTTTCTATTCCATTTTCGTGATACATTTAGTCGGAACAAATTACCAAAGTAATCAAATAACGTAACTTTTTCTCTGAGTGTTTAATGACGTGCTTTCAATATGGCACTATTTGGTGATCGTTTCCTTTCGAGGTAATGGCCAACATTTCTAAGATTTTGTGGCGTGAACTGCTATTTTTCACAGATATGTAATTACCAAATGAGCTTTAGACTTAGGATGAATGAGCAAGTATGACTAACCTTCGTCATCGTTTCTCAGTCATTGATATTATATAATGAAAGAATCTACCTTGCTGCAATGGTAATGCATTCTCCTAAGGTTTGGGTACCCAAGTACAATGTAATGACAGCGTCCTTAGGCAAGACACAGATAATTCGACGTTACCTCTCTCTTTCCGAGGTTGATTCCATCTTAAATGAGTCTCGAATGCGATTAATCTAAGTTGTGAGAATTTGTTTCGCAATCGAGTGCAAATAACTTAGCAGAAATTATACAATCTAAAACATGGGATTATCGGATCAAGATTGAGGAAATATGTGTTACATTAGAGGACGAATCGTTGATCAGTCACGAGGGAAACAGATATAGATGTTTGTCTTGGAAATTTCTGGTTTAAAATTTGGTAAGTTGGAATCACAAATAAGAAAAAGATGATTGCCTTAATCATCCCATAAGGTCAAAATATTAAAAAAGACTTTGAAAATATCTTCAGTAACATTTTACACCAAATAATAATGAAATCTAATCAGAAAGTTAGTCCAGATGGCTTCAATTTCGGTCGTTTATTCAAAAAGCTAGATCATTCGTTCAAATCGGATGATATCACTATAGAAGCCATATTCCAAACCCAATCTTCAATTTCATAGGTTCCTTATTTGATTTTATTGATTAAGCGTTTAGTTGCAATGACAACGAATGAATTTTATATGAACAACTGCTACGTGTCCGAAAGTGAGGCAGTATGTTCGGAGCGGACAGAACAAAGACTGCTGTGGATTCCTCAATAGGTTATAGCTAAAATCACACTAATATCTATTTGAAAGGCATGGTATATTGTTAGTGGTGAAGTTATAGCTAGAAACACACTAATAGCTATTTGGTGTGGCATGATATATTGTTAGAGGTGAAGTTAGAGCTGGAAACACACAAACATCTATTTAATATGGATGATATAGTGTTAGTGGTGAAGTTATAGCTAGTAACACATTAATATCTAACTTTTAGGCATGATGTTTTGTTATTGGTGAAGTAATAGCTAGAAACACACTAATATATATTGTGTAGGCATGATCTATTGTTAGTGGAGCCGCCGTGGCGCAATGGTAGCGCGTTCGCCTCAGGATCGAAGGGCCCCGGGTTCGATCCCTACCATCGCCATGTCGGTAGTGTCCTTAGGCAAGACACAATAATTCCACATTGCCTCTCTCTCTTTGAGGTTGATTCCATCTGGAATGAGTCTCGAGAGCGATTAATCTAAGTTGTAATAACTTGTTTCGCAATCGAGAATAAATAAATTAGTATAAACTATTGCTAGTGGTGAAGTTATAGCTAGAAACACTCGTATATCTATTTGGTAGGTGAAGTCTTATGGAAATAAAATAATGCTTTATCAATGATATCAACGTTTAACGTACAAACAGCTTGAGCTAAATGAGGTACGTCTATCAATGTTGTTTAATAGTTTATTTCAGTCTCATTCATTTGCATAATACACATTTATAAAATTCATGCATACGAAATCACAGATAATATCAAGCAAATGACCATTCTATAGTAGAATTATAAGAGCCTATAAGCATAATAAATTACAAATAATCACAGTTACTATATTCAATTTACATCTAAAATGAATGTCATCTAGATTAAAAACAACAAATAAAACCATACACTAACATGTATGGAAATTATACAAAATATACAGGTATGACTATGCACCTTCTGCTAATCGAAACCTAAAAAATAATTAAAAGTGTCACAATATAAAACACTGATGTGAGAAAATAAGCACTATTGTGCAATTACAAAATGTTTTAAAATAACATTTATTACCTCTGATCAGATCAGAATATACAGAGTGAATGGTAAAGAAAATCTATTCAACATTATTTACAATGTTATACATTTAAAAGTTTGATTTTTGAGCCGTCTTATCGTATATATTGTTTTAACAGTTTGAAATATAATCGATGGTAAAAAGACACACCCGAATAAGCAGGAGAAAAGGATTGCCTAACAATTTAGTGTCAGTGAACGAATCATATACATTAGAGGTTATCTGGATTGAAATAAAAAGGAAGTTACTATAAACTTACTTTTTTTGTATACTTCTTTAAAAACAATGAAGCATGTCCAGCATTGAACAACTTTAACAATTCCTTCCCTTAATTATCTCAATTTATAATATTGTTTCTTCGATGAATTATTTCATGTAGTGATTTTGCTTCTATTCTTATGATTGTGAGCATCCATTGTTTTCAACGATATCTTCTTCTTTCAGAAGTTAATATTAATGTTTGAGTACCGTCTTTACCATAAAATGCGCCTATAAACGTACACGTCTGATAATTTTAATCTCTAAAATATGTGATAAATCAACTGCTGCATTTATTATACCTAATGCATAACAAACACGTGCACAAATAAAAAGATATATACTGACTCAAACAATTTACTCTATCTATTTATATCTATAATTACATTAACTTTATGACGGCCACAAACGGTAGCTCAATGGTGTAACAAGGTCTCTAGAGTACGGCAGTAATATGAATTGCTTAAATTTTCTTCTGTTTCTTTTTAATCCAAGTTCAAAGTGCTAAAAGCGTATTTACGTGTATGCATGTAAAATATCACATTGAATGTAAAACTGTAAATACGACCTCCACATCAGGTTCAAGTTAGTAACATACATTGTAAGAAGTTACAATGTAGCATGTTAAAGTTGAATCAGTCGCCGTTGTTTTCGTTTTCATCAATATCAGTTGTGCTTATTCTTCCAAATGTAGCTTTTTAAAACACTGGGGCACCTTTAGACATTATTAGATTGGTAAACATCTGATCGTAAGTTACTGTCTTCTCCGATTTCGTGATACATTTGGCTAGAACAAATTACTAAAATAATCAAATAACTTCATATTTCCTAAGAGAGAAAAATACCGCTCTTTTCAATAATGAACTTATGGATTATCATTTATTTTCGTTGTAACGATCAACATTTCCGAGCTTTTAGCGTATTCTGTTATATTTTGCAGATCCGCAATAGACAAAAGGTCCCGATTTCACGAAAATACTTAAATAATTTCTCAGTGACGTACTCAACGTTTTTCAACACTTATCAACACCTTGCGTGTTTATTCATTTAAAGAATTAAAGTTTGTCAGAATCAAATATTGACTCATTTAATTAATTCATATACACTTGTCAGTATTTGTGCAGGAAATGGTTGTTTGGTAGCAAATAGTTTACAGAAGTAAATTCGTGAGTAAAATTCTCGAGTTCTACTCAAATGACTATTTCGCTATATTTGAATCGCATGAAGTACAGGTATTATAAAACCTTTCTTTCAACAAATTAATTCATTAGCACATAGACTATTGTTAAAAAATGACAACGATGAATATCTTTATTTTAAGTTGCAGTTAGATTTTAAAATAACTGACTCAGATGAGCTATTACTTATTTGATATGTATTTTCGCGAAACCGGGACCAGCTTTAGACCAGGGCAATTGTGTTCACGCTTCGGCTGTTGTAATTTTATCTTCTTATAATATCTAATGGGATCATAGGGTTAATCAAAGCGCTGAAGACGCTGGATTTGTTTGTGTATTCAAAATATATGTCCTTTGTTTTGTTGTGACGGCTATTTCAGTCTGTAATCTTCATTAGTGAAGGCTATACCAGTTGGTAATACGATATGAACAGAATGCAACATTTATAAATCGTATTTTGGATCGAATTGTCTCTGTTTCAATTCCCGGTACACATAGACAGCAGGGGTTTTCACTGTACTCAGCAAAATGTTTTCGAAGTAACGATGTTCAAATGTTTTACTGCAGTCATTGATATGTATTTTAACAAAATAGCTCATTTGATGCGTTTCAAGATAACGATGTCTACAGTCGAATATAGGGTAAATTGCCTTCTACATATCAGCAATAAGGAAAGTTATAATTACGTCCCTTGCCGCGCATTGAATAAAATTTATGAATGGATGGATATAATCGTAAAAAGAGAATGTGTAAACATGCGCGTAAATATTCCTGGCTGTTCAAAATATTTCATTCTTTAAAATGACGATCAGTGTTAGACTTTTTGTTGTCACAGAAACTCCGAAACATAGGTTTTCTTTCCGCACAAGGTTTAAGAAATGACCGGCGGGTTAAATAATCAGAACTATTTCTATAGGGTGTATATTTATAGTTAATCGTCCCTTATTTTTACGCATCATTGTAAAATGAAATACATCCGCGGTTCGTTTTCGAAAACAGATTACTTTCGTTACATTTACAAAATTTAGCTGATGCTGCATGACTTTATAACTTTATATATTTAAACGATACAACCGGAGCTACTTCCAGATTTGGTACTTAAGGAGTAGGCTTCGGAAAACGGTATGTAAATTTGTTTGCTTCACAAACAAATATAAACAGAAGAATAAAAAAAATGTGTCACTTCTAAATTCCAAATAATTTATCGATCACCATGGAAATAGGTAATAATGTTCGTCTTTGTGTCTGGAAATGAAACAGTGTCACCGGAAGTTAAAAACTAAGTAAAAGAAAGAGAAAAAAATGTAAAAAATACAGAAGTTCCATACATACTGGTTACGTAAAATTCATATTCATGTACAATGCATGACCATGATGATGTTTTTCTTATCTCAGAATAAAATCGATGTCAAAGACGAAATATAGTTTGAAAACGTACACAACCAAACTCGAATCCTGCCATAATGTCCGAATGCACGCAACAATTAATTTAGCAGAAATTCGAAGATATAAAATAATATACATTATGTATTGTAAGTGTTGTACATGTAGTAATATGGAGAAAATAAATGTCAATAATACAGTGTCTCTTTTATAGTATTAAAGAGGCACTCCCTACATCTAGCAGATTATATTCTGAAACATAGATCATGTGTTCATTGAGCGTAAAATGAGCGTAAAATGATAAATACAATTTCAAAGAAGAACCTATTGCGAAAAATGCCTCACTTTACCACAATTAATCAATATAGAGGTTTTTTGTTATATATCGCATCCACCCATTAATTGGCGATCGAAAAGTTCCGAACTTCCGGTCATAAGCGAGCTTAATACGGCTGCGCCGAAAATAGCTAATACGAACTGTATATTACTTGGCGATATATTGACAACTTTGTCATCAAATACGATTGAATACGAGACCAGTATTATAACAATTACCCGCCTGTCTTATGTCTCCCCTCTAATATGAAAAATCTAATACGACAACCACCTCTATCATATTTCCCGTCTGACTCCATACTGTCGTCATTGATATTTTCTATCTGATAGAACATATTTTGTGTATGAAATCCACATTTTTTACAAAAAAGGCAAAGTAGTTTTCAATCATAAAATGACTTGTATAGCCCCTCAAAATAAAGTATATGTTTTTTGTTATTTTGTCATTAATACACTTGTGCCTAATATTATATACATTTTGAAACAGTACGCTCTAAAGATGAAGACAAATTGGATATTTAATTTCTGATCAGGGTTTAAGTTTTCAACCTGTTGGAACAGATTTATGCAAAACATCCCTAGTTGAAGATAAAGACATGCCGAAATCGGAAGTCGGAAAATCCTATTGTAAGTTAGTACAATATCTTGGTGTATAAGTGGGGTACTTGAATAAAACTTCATTGTACAAGATATATACACAATGTAATATTCTAACAGGCGATCCTTAGGGCATGATATTCTAACGGGTGATCCTAAGGGTAGGACATTCAAACGGGTGATCTTTAGGTTAGGACATTCAAACGGTTGATCATTAAGATAGGAGACTCTAATGGATGATCCTAAAGGCATGACATTCTAACGGGTGATTATTAGGTTAGGACATTCTAACGGGTGATCATTATGGTAGGACACTCTAATGGGTGATCCTTAGGGCAGAACATTCAAAACGGAAGATCATAAGGGTAGGACATTCAAACGGGTGATCATTAGGGTAGGACACTCTAATGGGTGATACCTAGGGCAGGACATTCTAACGGGTGATATTTAGGTTAGGGCATTCTTACGGGTGATCATTAGGGAAGGACACTTTAATGGGTGATCCCTAGGGCAGGACATTCTAACGGGTGATCCTTAGGGCGGGCATTCAAAACGGGTGATCCTTAGGGCAGGACATTTAATCGGGTGATCCTGAAGGCAGGACATTCAAACGGGTGTTCCTTAAGACAGAACATTCAAACGGGTGATCTTTAGGGCAGGACATTCAAACGGGTGATCATTAGGGTAGGACACTCTAATGGGTGATCCTTAGGGCAGAACATTCTAACGGGTGATCCTTAGGGCGGGCATTCAAAACGCGTGGTCCTTAGGGCAGAACATTCAAACGGGTGATCTTTAGGTTAGGACATTCGAACATGTGATCATTAGGGTAGGACAATCTAATGGGTGATACCTAGGGCAGGACACTCTAACGGGTGATCTTTAGGTTAGGGCATTCTTTGGGGGTGATCATTAGGGAAGGACACTTTAGTGGTTGATCCCAAGGGCAAGACATTCTAACGGGCGATCCTTAGGGCGGGCATTCAAAACGGGTGATCCTTAGGGCAGGACATTCAAACAGGTGATCCTGAAGGCAGGACATTCAAACGGATGATCCTTAAGACAGGACATTCAAACGGGTGATCTTTAGGGCAGGACATTGTAACGGGTGATCATGAGGGTAGGACACTCTAAGGATGATCCTTAGGGCAGAACATTCTAACGGGTTATTCTTAGGGCAGAACATTCAAAACGGGTGATCATTAGGGCATGACATTCTAACGGGTGATCTTTATGTCAGGACATTATAACGGGTGATCATTAGGGTAGGACACTCTAATGGGTGATCCCTAGGGCAGGACATTCTAACGGGTTTTCCTTAGGGCAGGACATTCAAACGGGTGATCCTTAGGGCAGGACATTCATACGGATGATCTTTATGGAAGGACATTGTAACAGGTGATTCTTAGGACATGACATTCAAATGGGTGATCCTTAGGGCAGGGCATTCAAACGTTAAAACATTAAGTAAAATTCTAGTAAAATAAAAATGGCGAAAAGGTCCTCTATACTGATAGTAAGTAAGTAAGTAAGTTTATTTCGGTAAAAAATACACATATAACATGGCAATTACATGATGATGCATGGTTACAAATAACAACAGTTGACATAATATAACATGACATGCATATTTGTGAGCCATGAAATGCACATCAATAACAGGGATGACGCTAAAAAAGGGGATAAAGCTTCCTCTTATTTCCATTTCGGTCCCTGAAAATGTCCATTCTGCATAACCCACGCAGAAAGCCAATTCAGTTTAACAAGTGAATGCGTGATTACCGGATTTGTAGTTTTCTACCAATCATATTTTTGTTTACGATCTTTCCGCAGCAACAATGCTGTTACAGTGCAGGTTAAGGTTTAGCAATATAAATAAAGGAAAACATTGCACATGGATGAAAGAACCTGGTAACATTTTGGTGTGAGTACTTAAGAGTATAAAGTTAGAACAATGAACACTAAAATATTATGCAGATATCGTTCTACTCTAAAAGTCCCAAAGAGCTTAAGCTTTGAAAGCATATATTAAAATAACTACGAATGTATCAAGCTCCCTCAAGAAAACATTTGAATGAGATGGCGACTTACACATGTATCAGCATAACAATACACCTCAGTAGAATATCAACAGTTTGCGGAATGAGATGACGACTTACAGGTATCAGCATAACAATAAACCTCAGTAGAATATCAACAGTTTGCGGAATGAGATGACGACTTACAGGTATCAGCATAACAATAAACCTCAGTAGAATATCAACAGTTTGCGGAATGAGATGACGACTTACAGGTATCAGCATAACAATAAACCTCAGTAGAATATCAACAGTTTGCGGAATGAGATGACGACTTACAGGTATCAGCATAACAATAAACCTCAGTAGAATATCAACAGTTTGCGGAATGAGATGACGACTTACAGGTATCAGCATAACAATAAACCTCAGTAGAATATCAACAGTTTGCGGAATGAGGACTAAAACAAACTGTTATATGCTGCATTTTATTTTTTAACGAAATTGTAATAGAAAATTACAAGTTCTATGTAATCACAAAAGAATGGAACAGACCTTGCAAACACATAGAAATTATCATGTGGAATATATTTTTATTTTTAGTGCTAGGAAAATGACTCTCGAATGGCGGCTAAATTCAATTTGCCTTATAAAAGGTTTTGCTTCATGGGATTTACATCAACAATGCATTTCATATTAGATTGTCAAGGGAAATTTGCTATAATTGTAAGTATACAAGATGTAACCAGGAAAGCATTTCCTCAAGGAATATACTTAATATTGCTTACAAAAGAAAAACGAACATGTTTAACAGCGAAGTGAATGAAGTGCCTATAATGTTACATGCGCAGTAATTGCGCAAGTCAAAAGGCCCAAACATTGCTTTGGCAAAGTATGTTTGAGTCTATTAAAATATAAAAGAAAATTTATCTCTGAGCACAATCAACACATCATTTAATATTAGCAAGAAGTATCCAAAAAGAGATTATTTATCATGACAGGGTACACACTGTGGCTTGGATATAAACAATATATATATTTTGCAAGTATTCTGTTATTTTAGTAATCGAAATAAAGAACAAATAAATCCCGTGCAACGCTCTCAGCATTTATTTTGTGACATAGACACAACATGATCACTTAACCTTTATGTATAAAACGACTCAGTATTATACATGAAGCATATTCATAGTATTTTGTAATACAAAAACATAGGAAATGTAAAAGATTGGATCGAATTGGCCGCTCGAGATCTGACAGGGGTATTCGACCGAAAGGAGAACAGACGATACATACACTTTACATTTTCCAAAATCCCATTTGTTTTAATCCCAGTCGCATATAGAATCACAGACAGTATCCTACAAACGCAACGCAAACGCAAAACTCAGTGTTCAACGGTCCAAATTACCGCCAATAACCGTCGCATTGAAGATTCCATTCATCGTTGGCTATCCCCAACGTCTGAATAGAACCACAATCCGAGCCATTGTACGGCAAGCTATACACTGCAACGCAATATAAGAATTGCCAAGTACTAAGGGCAAAACCAAAAACCGCAATACTTATAGCCCCGAAATCCTGAGGACTAACTGTAGGATACATCTCCCAGTTAATGTACTGATCATAGGTCGGCCTACCCTGACGGGAGCCCCGTCACGAGAAGTGAGACCTCAATCAGTGTTCAAGTTTTGTAAGCGGAAGAAATGCCACGCCTGATCACCTCTCGGTCGATAGAATTTCATGATGTAACGAGCGACAGATAATCATTTAATATTTATTAATATTGTATTGCGAGTTACCGGAATAGACTATAAACTTTAAGTATCGATGAGATGAATATATAACTAGACTTTTCCAGGAAGCTAATCAAAGACAAAGTAACAAGAAACCTTACATTATAGCTTATTACAATAACAAGAGTACTTTAAATATCAACAGATTTGAAAACAAAGAGCACCAAGTGTCTGTCTCTGATATAAGATAAAAGCCACATCCACGAGCACATGTTTGTATACTTAATATATTTTCAATTGTTTTCAAACGGAAAACGAGTTACAAACACACAGATGATACACATTATACTATACCCTATCCGCTTTGAATAAACCTCAATGTTCGTGGTTAACATTCAGTGTCACTTATGCGTCCATAGGCTCGTGGAATCATATCCGCACTGTGGTGCTCCGGCATCTCATGATACAGCTTATACATTATAACAGCATCCTGTAATTAAACAAACTTCAAACGGCAGTAACTGTTAAAACTAACTACATCTAGTAGAAATATAAACAAACTTTAATTAGGAATGTAGAAGAACATACACCATTAATTACTCTTCAACAACTTGTAACAAATACTTTATTTTGGGGTGTGGCGGGTGGGTAGTTTTTGTGTATACTCGGCGTGTCGATACTTGACTGAGAAGATTGCACGGGGATCTGTCTGTTTATATAGTGGCAGTTGGACCGTTCAACTAACTTAATCTCGGGCTAATATACAATCGCAGTGGTAAAACCGGGAAACAGCACGGTGTAAGTAAAGTAACAATAAAATCCGAGGGTAACCGCTTGCCAAGCAACGGACTATAGTACGACAATACATACATTAACCGATAAACAATTATTTCTCCTTAAATAAATTAAATTATTTTCATGCGGAAAATAATTTCTATTATTTATGCTTGAGAACCAGTTTTAGGGTTTGCCTTTGTATAAATAGTAATAATCACTCTTATGAGCTTTCAACTTATTGTATTTTGTATGAAAGCAAATGACTTTACGTCATAATATTATTTGATAGATGCAATGCGACAACCGCCTCTTTTAAAATCCCCATCTGAATCCATACTGTCTTCTCAAGTGTTTTTCTCTATCGTGAACGTATTTTTCGGTTTATACCGTCATAGAAACAGTTAAATCAATCAAGCCATATAGACTGACGAAAAAAGATATATAGTAGATGCAATTTCAAGCTTCCAAGAAAAGCAGGCATTGACTTTTAATGTAGAAAGACATACTTTGTATAAGATTACCTTCGTACAAACATTTTGGCAAATATGAATAAAATGTACTGAATGTTCATGTATTCTGTTTAAATGATGTAATGACATTAATTCAAATATAATTTTCATTAATTAATTTCTTTCGTAACCCATCTAGCGGCCTGTTTTGGAAACCCTACCCCTGCTATCGAGATGAGTACTTGTGCATATTTTGTAAAGATTACTTAGTGAATGCATTGAAAACGTAAACCACATTCCTTTCACACTCATTTTTAGATTTTGTTTCAACCTTTCTTCGACCTTACACCCAGAACCGGTTGTTTCAAACCTTTACCCGGTTGACTAGCTTTAGGATTTTCTTTGCACATTTTCAAATACAACTTAGAACAAGTGTATGTATTTCAGGAAATAAACGTCAAGCCCCTACAGTAAAACTAAAATATATGCCACTAGTAATTTCTACCAAAAATCATAATTATTTTTAATCAAATTTTATCGGTGGTTAGTTTAACAGCTGCTTAAAGTATCGACCGGCTGGTTCTAGATTCTGTAATTCGAAAAAGTTAATACCGTAAAAGTGTTTATATTCGCGAAATGTTTATTCTGTAATTTTCCAATTTTTTATTTATTTGCGAGTTTCTTATGTCGCGAGCATTTTGTTTTCTTATTTTAGCGAGTTTGATGCATTATCTAAGTGCTAGATTCACGAACAAGAGCGAAACGAATATTCTCGCGAATAAAACGACTTTCACAGTACCATATCTACTTATGACTTCATTCTTTCAGAACCGAATAGGATCAGAAGATTCACATCAAAGTCAGGCCTAAAGTCTGGAGGAATAAAAAGTGACATTATACGGAATACGAAATAAACCTTATCAGGTTGACTTATCAGAACCGAATAGGATCAGAAGATTCACATCAAAGTCAGGCCTAAAGTCTGGAGGAATAAAAAGTGACATTATACGGAATACGAAATAAACCTTATCAGGTTGACTTATCAGAACCGAATAGGATCAGAAGATTCACATCAAAGTCAGGCCTAAAGTCTGGAGGAATAAAAAGTGACATTATACGGAATACGAAATAAACCTTGATCAGGTTGACCGTATCATAGTTATTGATGATAAATGATGAGCATACACCCTTAAAAGTAAGTGTGCTAAATTTGCCCAAATTCTTTCATAAATCGAAACTTGAAAACCATAACCTACATCTACAACATGTGAGAAGGATCAAAAAAAAAAAAAAAATTAGCCTTTACAGCAATATCTCGAAAGCGAATGCACATTTGTTTTGTATTCTAATTAAGTAAATAACCTTTTGATAGAGGGCATCTGTATGACAAGGAAACCTTTTGAAATGTAAGACAGAAACAATTTGACAACTTCAGTGTTAATGAAAATCTCTTGATTAAAGTTCTAACTCAAACATATGCTATATATAATGAAATATATGTAAAACAATACGTCATCCATCGGGAATAAGCCTATCGTATGTTTTGTCAAGGGAAAACACACAGATCAATGGATGTAAATTTACAAAATAAATATATGCATAAGTTTTTAAACGCTTCTAAAAATACAACGTCAAAAGTTTTTTGCAAAAAAACGAACTTAAAGGATAAACACTGATTTTAAATGTTCGGTAAACAGCATCATGTTTTGACCGCCATTTTGATATCTACTCAGTAGGATAAATCATCCACGCTATATTGTTCTTAAAAACAACTTTACTCATTGGCATTCAAATAAAAAAAATATATTTACTTAAATGCGTTTGCTACCATTTCCTATATGTTGATGGGGTAAAGGTTTTCGTACATGTAATTGGAGAGTTTATTCAAACTTTTGGTATGTTAGCCGAGAATCAAATCTGAAGAGAAATATGAAATAAAATTAATATGTCACCAGTCTTAATTTGAATTATCTGCCCTTGAAGACAACGCTGATTTATTTCTGATTTGATTCACGGTTATAGTACTAAGTTTGAAGATCTAGAAAAAGTTGGTAAAAAAGGTTTTTAAATATTTTCGCTAAGTGTCCTTTTTATTATGTTTGTCATATAACGATATTTATGATATAATGCAAATAAGGTTTCTAGCTGAAGGATATTACCGAGAAAACCTTACATTATGTTCTACTGTCACATGTGACAGGTTCTTATATCTGGATAACGTAAGACGCCCACAAATCAATTTTGTACTTGTCAAGAAATATAATCGCCTGTCAATCGCATATGACATTAGAATGTTTAAGGATCCCAACTAAATCGATGACCTTCATGCTAATGCATTTCATTGCAGGTTACCCCTCTTTAGTTATTTTAGTAAACGCTTGAGACAACCGGTATTGCATGCTTACAGTAAACTAAATTTAGTTTGTAATCCGACACACGAGTACTAAAACGACAGAAAATGTATCTTCATCGTAAACCTTATCTAAAGATGCACTGTCTAAAACAGGTGACAAATTCAAAAGCATGAATAATATATTTTGCAAGTATGATTACTTAAGGCCACACCAAATTAATTACTTGGTCAACGGATTTCCCGCTCCATTATTTTTCAGAATAAAAAAAAAATATTTTTTTCAATTTGAGCTTCCGCCCGCATCAATTTTATAAACCAAGACCAAAAATTCAAAGCGGGCCTTTTTCTCGCGGAGAACTCGTAAATTTAGTACTTTCAAACCTACAATTCGATTATAAACGCCAGCCGAACATGTTCCCGCTACTTTATTTGTATAATCAATGAACCACCAAAAAAAAAACAAAAAAAAAAAAAAAAAAAAAAAAAAAATAAAAAAAAAAAAAAAAAAAAATTTAAAAAAAAAAAAAAAAACAAAAAAAAAAAAAAAAAAAAAATAAAAAAAAAAAAAAAAAAAAAAAAAAAAAAAAAAAAAAAAAAAAAAACACCCCCCACCCCCCCAAAAAAAAACCCCCCCCCTATAACCCCCCCCCCACACAACCCAAAAAAAAAAAAAAACACCCCCCCCCCCCCCCCCCCCCCCCCTATTTTACCCTCCACCACTATTTTTATTTCCACCCCCCCCCCTCTCCTTTCTTTTTCGTTTTTTTTGTATTTTACGTTTTTTTTCGGTCATACTATGCACCCAAAAAAAAATATTATTAACATAAACCAGGGAAACGTCGGTGGGAAACGAGTTGCTGTCCAGACAGACAACTCAGAAACATTTAAAGACATTTAGTTTGCTCTCTGTGTAAAAATTGTATTGATAATGGCGCTGAGGCTAAAACTTTGGGAAGGAAAAAAATCAAGAAACTAGCAAGTTTTTAGCATTGTGAAATTGAACAATTAGCTCTAGTCAAAACACTTATGGTCAGAAGTAGTGCAGTAAAAGAGCATATGCTTGACTTTACTAAAGAAGTTGTTCTGTGGGTTATTTTGATATGACTAACAAAATATGGGTTTCATTACAAAGTGTTTTGGCATAAATTGAAATACACATTAGTCTGATGGTTTATTAAACGATAAGAAATTGTCTCTCTTTCAAAAGACTTGTTGTATTGGCTGTACATGTATGTAAGAAAACAAAATATGTTTTTTTTAAAGAATAAAAATATTTTCTTGCAAGAAACACTATTATACCCCTGTAAACTTAGTACTGGTGTATATAGGAGTCACTTTGTGGTCTGCACCTTTTTGGCAGTATATATTTAAGGTGTATGTAGCTCTTTTATAATCTATTTCCAAGTCTTTTTCATCTGTTATGACAGTGAATATTTGTTTTTGCGAGGGTTTTTTAATTTTTTTTTTAACAAATCGCTCTTCGCCCGCTCCAAAAATGGTTGAATTGGAAAAAAAAATATTTTAATTTTTTTTTCGCTCGCTCGCTCCTATTTTTTTAGGATATATTCCGATGACCAAGAAATTTAATTGGTGTGGCCTAAGCTAAAATTTAAGCTATACATTCCAGTCAACATGAGTACAACCAGTGTTAAACATTCAACAATCTATGTAAAGTTGTTGTTCTTCTTCTTCTTTTCTGGTGATGGCTAACAGTCAATAATGATCTATCATGACCATGCGTGGGGGTTAAAAGAAAGTAAGGTATCAGGCCTTCAAAGCTACCCAGTTCACCAAGACAGACACTGGTAGTGTGATAATGCAAAAAAGATAACCTATCTTACACATTAAAACCTTAAAAGCTTTTAAGCCCTTAATTACACTATGATCATGTATCCGTTCAGAATACTAGTAAGAGGCTAGTAACAGTAGGGTTAAAAATAAAAGCAAGTGTGTTCAGATTGATGGGTCCGACATCGATGCAGCCAGTGCTAACGTAACTCCTAAGATAGAGTCAGCAGAGACTATATGCGATGGAAGTGTGTTCCACTGTACTACATGACTATTTGTAATAGAAAACTGGAATGTGGTATGCAAGATGGTGGAAATGCCTGGATTGTATTGTGTATGGTGTTAGGTACTGCGTTGGATTTATTTCAACATAATTGTTTACCTTTTTATAACATAGGTTTATAACATAAGTCAACTGATGTACCAGTACACTTTCTAAAGTGTTTCATTTAAGATTCAAACTGCAACTCCAAGATAGGTGGCTTGATGCAAAACTGACAAAATTTGGTTATGCAGAGTGTATACTACATTGATCACTGTCTTTGTCGTAGAGACATGTATATTGTGACATTTATTGATGTTGAAGCTCATCTTCCATTTCAGCTCCCATTTTGCAAGACTGTTGAGATCCTCCTGCAACTGTAATCCATCTCGGACAGAGTGTATAGTCTGGTAAATGATTTAGTCATCTGCAATAACCTGACATCGGAGTTTCTGCCTCAATTGTTGTACAATTAATGGGTGAATAGTGATAAGTTATAGAAGGTCTCTATGTCGATTATTTGTGTTAAATTGAGGCATTCTTCGATAAATGTTACTCTCTAGAATTGTATTCATTTTTCATTTAGCGTTCATTGAACACATTATTTATGTTTGGAGAATATAATCTGCTAGATGTAGAGAGTTCCCCTTTAACATTTAGCGTTCATTGAACACATTATTCATGTTTGGAGAATATAATCTACTAGAGGTAGAGAGTTCCCCTTTAACATTTAGCGTTCATTGAACACATTATTTATGTTTGGAGAATATAATCTACTAGATGTAGAGAGTTCCCCTTTAACATTTAGCGTTCATTGAACACATTATTTATGTTTGGAGAATATAATCTACTAGAGGTAGAGAGTTCCCCTTTAACATTTAGCGTTCATTGAACACATTATTTATGTTTGGAGAATATAATCTACTAGACGTAGAGAGTTCCCCTTTAACATTTTTGATCTAATACAAGACATGAGATTTACGAAAGCTCTACAGTTATTTATAACATTATAATCATTAATTCTTGTTTATGCACTTTGGTATTATGAATTTTGTGACAAGAACTGCCACTTAAGATCATTTGTTTTCGATTAATATGTGAAAGCTCGAAATTTACTTTTATTTTCTTTCAATGAAGAGTTAAAGTTATGTCTGAAATATCTAAAACCAAACAGAAGAAAAGAAAGGATTTGCATGGCTAATATCCGTTTCTTAATTTTATGTAAATTTAGGACTGTAATTAAAACTAGACCGCATATTCATTTTCAAAAGACCATACTGTATAAAATTATAAAGCTACTTCTGGTTGCCACCTAATAAACTCTTACGGTAAAATGATTGTATCTTTCTTTCTAACAAAGAATGCCTTAAATGCAAAGAAGCAAACTTTCAGAATTACTTCTCTTATATCGCGATCCGAATTATCTACTATCATTTGCACGTAATCATAGTTAACAATGTTAATGAATGAATACGGTAGTATAAGTCTGCATTGTAAGAATGTCACGTAATTTTCCTTTCTAAACATAGCGATTAGCAAACTGTCTGGCTAGTGGTACTTACAAAGATTTATATAAGACAATTGTAGGAGAACAACAATATTTCCCGTTCGGTTCATTTGTATTCTCAAGCATTGACGCTTTTCATGGTTATTAGTGAAAGTGTGAAGATTATGTCGCAGTCTTGAAGAAGCCTATTTCTGTTGTTTTTTTGCATAGAAAGTTATAGGCCCAGCAATGTACCAGATCGTTTTCTACGTCATAGTCATTAATAGTGTGAAACATTTATTTTCTTTTAACCAGATATTACGCAAACTTTACAGACTGCATGCTGGCCTAGAGGACGTGGCCTTGAATAAGAAGTAACTTGCACGCATTTTCTATGTTTCAAATGATTGTTTCAAATATCATTTTTTTGTCTTAATCTAAAAGCTATTTCTATACCGAAAATACCAACATTTGTTCTGTAACGTGAACAATTACATCATTAAAAAAGAAATCAAATTGACTTTAAAACAGATCATTCCGGGCCGACGATTTAACCAAAGACGACCCCAAACGCTACACTGTTTTTATAAAATATTTTTTTTTAATATTTATAGATTATTGATATGTCTAATCAGAACTATTGTATGAAAATACGTCTACACTTTTACAAAGAACTAGAGAATATATCATTTTCTTTGTCCAAGGAAGCTTTCCACGACGGGAAAGTAATTTAGCTGTTGCATCTAACATTTCCATTATGCTTGCACAATTTGGCGTAGGTATCATAGCATTAAGGATGACCCTGCCTTATTCCAATACATTACCCGATACCATAAAGAAAATCGATTCTTGTTATGGTAATAATAACTATATTCATACTTTGATTGAAAAAATGATTACCTGCTCTCTGCCCCTCGTGGCGTGCACGTCGCGGAGCAGGCACTGGGTCTCGACTTTTGCTTGTCTTAGGTCTTTTAACTGTCGGAGCATAGGCTAACGACGAGGAGATGACCCTGACAAAGGCCGTTTGTGTTTATTCGCACGATGTTGTGTAGAACACCACCAGATGAGGGGACGGCGAAGCACCAGATGCGATGCAGTGGCGATAAAGTATTACAAGAACCCTACGTACCGGTGACGTGTGCCGGGTGTTAGGGGATCTACACTCCAGGATGGCGATGGCGGTGCCTTGAGAAGACCTCATTACAGTGACTGTGCCTTGGGAAGGCACTAGAGTCCTTTTAAGGACTTTCTACCTTCGGCTGCGCTTCAGACAAGCCCTTATTAGGGCAATTTCGGACTCAAAATTCTATATTTGCCAGTGGAACTGGGGAGAAGGAAATGAGTGGTTGGCGAACATGTGCTCTGGGCAGCTTTATCGGGCGGGCTGGGGCTGGTATCCCGCACTCCTGCTTCAGCTACAGAGTCGCATCACATGTGGAGCTGCCCTGGCCTGGATGGATGACTAATTTTGACTGAGATTGTCTACCTATATAGGCCAGGGTACTGGGTTGAGTTGGTGGTTGCAGTCGACTAGTTTTGACTGCTGATGATAGTTCAAACTAGGTTTCTGGTATGGGCACACGCACAGTCAAATAGATGTGGGTCTAGCCTGTCTTTCGAACAGTGTCGGTGAAGGGTTATCCGTAGAAAAGGGTGTTTTTGAAAGATTTCTCTCCTTGTGAACCCGGAATGCGATACTATGCAAGAATATGCGATCACTCGGTTTGATTGCGGACCCGTAGTGGGACCCGGATCGTCGTGCATTCTGGCAGAGAGACCACAGGAATGCTTTGCGTGTGATGGGGCGATGGTGACAGCTTGAGTAGGGCCGACAGGGCACTATGTCGCGGACTGCTCATTAGACATCTCACCAGGAAAACTGACTTATACTGACTCGAAATTGTAGTCATATAAATTTTCTTCTACTTTCGGACTAAAAAATTGCAATGTTAGAGGCATGAAAAGGAGAACATGCCGGGTCGTACCGTTTATATACCTCGCCAGAGGGTGGAGGACCTTATAAGCACTTATACAAAAACTTATACAAAATTATTACAGTAATTATTTTCAGCTAGACATAGTATCTACAGCCGTTTGCATCATAAACATATCTACCATATCAAGTTTAGAAAGTAGATTTACATTTATGTGATATTTACCCTTGAAAGTAACCATCGCTATTTTAAGACAGATAACGCTGGTTTATACTCTGAGAATGCATATTAATATAAAAATAATTAAATGAATAATTGCATTCCAATTTTATAAGCTCTCCAGCAAAGCTTGTGACATAGAAACGTGTCCGTCCGTTCGTAATATTCTCCTTAAAAACTCTCTACAACCTCTAGATGACACTTATTGCTTTTGGAATAATTCTGTCAAATGTAAAGGTCACTAGATCTGTATCATATCGTTTAGGTATAGCACTTCGTTCGTTTAAACATAAAAAGTTTAACCAAGTTTATGAAAAACGTTTACCACTCTCTACTAAAAGTAAGAACAAATATTGCTTCATGTCAAAATAATATCACACAATGATTATGATTGTTATCAGTAACAACTAGTAGACATTTAGCTAATGGTGGCGGCTGTTCGTGTACATCACAACTCATACCGGACCTGCTTTCTCACAATTGTTTAATTTTGTTTCAATTACACATACAACGTAATCTTTAAATGCACGTGTTTAATAATAAATCTAAATAGTATTTAAGCCATAGTGCGATTCAAGTTTCAGTTCATGTTCAAAATTCCTACTCTACTTCACATTTTGCAAGTATTGTAACTTCAATTACTTAAGACGGTTTCATAGTCCCATAGAAAAGGTTATGTTCTCAATGGTTATGCAGTTTACCAACTAGTATGAATGATAAAGCTTAATTTATTGATAAAATATCACTTAATGTAAATGATTTAGCCAGAAATATATTATTTTATAAAAAGTGACGAACACATATATGATTCACGCAAATATAACATATATGACCATTCTTGTTGTCTGTATTTTAAATGGCATTACATAGGCCACCGATGAAATGATAAATGTGAGCTGATCACCAAATGTGTGAAGCTTAAATCTCGCAATGCAAATTGAAATTACTATTCGTGTTACGTCCCTTTACATTGCAGTCAGTATATTAACTGTACACTTTAATACCAATACCTTATTCAGTCTCATATTCCTAGTATTCATTTCGTTATTTTTGTTCATTGTCATTTTCCCCGCCAAATTAATTAACAATCAGAAGATAAAAGATATATTGTTTCATTTGTCATATGCATGATATCAAGATCTGCCATGCGAAGTTGTAAACCTTCCTTGTCAACTACAATTGGTAGGGTTATCTTCAATACAAAAGAGACGAGCCTTGTTCTATTATAGTTAAATCTTCCTTTAAGATAAGCGAATCCTACTCTACTTCACATTTTGCAAGTCTTGTGTGTGTGTGTGTGTGTGTGTGTGTGTGTGTGTGTGTGTGTGTGTGTGTGTGTGTGTGTTGGTGGTGTGCACTTCTGGGTGCTGTGGGGCTCGTTTTGGGGAGGCTGCGTTTTTGGTACATGGCATTCCCTGTTTGATATTATTTTTGTTTTTTTGTAACTTCAATTACTTAAGACGGTTTCTTTCTCCATAGAAAAGGTTATGTTCTGAATGTGTATGCAGTTTATCAACTTGTATGAATGAAAAAGTAAGTAATTGATAAAATGTCATTTAGTGTAAATGATTAAGTCAGAAACATATTTTTTTATAAAAAGTGACCAAAACATATATAATTCACGCAAATATAACATATATGACCATTTTTGTATGTTTTTTAATGACATTATAGGCCATTAATCAAACCAAATCAAAACAAATTTTATTTCATGTCGGTATATCAATACAATAAACATTAGCTGTGCATAGCTATTGACTGACTGTTTAACAATAACATATATAACAATACAAACAAGACATGGAAGCAATAGAATTAGTAACATGTATAGAAACTTAATAAACTTAAGAAATCAAACATTTATTATTATATCACAATAATTGAGCATACAAAAAGTATTTACTTTAAGATTATCCTTAACATATATCACATAGTAATATAAATATATGAATTTAATATATAAGTTAATAAAAGGTGACTAAGAAATGACATTATAAGTATAAAATTAGATAAGCTGTTAAAAATTAATAATCGTTTCTTAGCCTACTTTAAATACTTTGAAAGGCAACAATTAAGTCTAATGTAGAGACAACTCTTATTTAACTATGGTATTAAATAATGAGTGAATGTAAAAAAAAATTCTATGGGTTATTAAATATTTACTTGTTTTAATTTTAATAAAATAAAATCAACTTTCCCTAACATAGCAGAAATGAACATTGATAATGATAATTACATGTATTAGAGGAAGTATACATGGAGGGCAGATAAAGTTAAAATGAAGTTAAAATCTGTGTTAAACTTGCTGATATTGACCTAGGTCTAAAATCTTCCTTAAAATTTAGAATAAGAAACTGAAAGAAATATGAACACAATAGTGTGACCGATAAAAAAAGAATAAGAACATTTATCTTCCCCAAACCAGGTTTGGAAAGAATTGATCAGCAACTGAAATGAACGGATTATTGTGAGACATAGTGTGTTCAATGATCAAAACCAAATTTGTGAAGCTTAAATCTCGCAATACAAATCGAAATTACTATTCGTGTTACGTCCCTTTAAAAAGAAGTCAGTATATTAACTGTACACTTTAATACCAATAGCCATACCTTATTCTGACTCATATTTGTTCTTTTTATACCTTGTCAATTTTCTTTCCGCCAAATGTCTGAACAAAAGGAAGATATGAGATGTATTGTTTCATTTGTCACATGCATGAAATCAAGATCTGCTATCTGCCATGTGAAGTTGTTATCTTCCGTGTCAACTGCAATCGGTAGAACGATCTTCAATACAAAAGAGACGAACCTTGTTCCTTTATTGTGAAATCATCATGTAAGATATCGAATACTATTGTATATCCGTCATACAGTACACTAGTAGCTTGCTTATGAAAGAAAATGATTACAGTATCTGGGAAGAATCGGAAAGATTTATTACTTAAATGAGGCACTGTTTGCAATATTTTCAAAACGACACAAAAATTGCCCTAACCATGTACGTTAAACATAGTACGGCAGAAATTTGGTAGTGATTTAAGGCCAAGAAAACAATATGTATGTTTCGGATCTCCTTGTCAAAAACATGTAGATAGGTGGGCAATTTTGCGTTCTTATTTTTTTTTTCATTTTGCCTTTTCGCTCTTGGACAATTGGTCCTTTTGATCATTTTCTTATAAAACAGTTTTTAGGTCGGCAGTAAAACGATAAAGCCGGTCGCGACATCCGAAATACTTATATATTGTTTGGCATTATTTTACGGATAGCAAAAGGCAATGGGCTATACCAGGTTAGCTATTTTGTGTCATTGTTGCTTGGATTTACATTGCAATCTTTTTGCATGATGTTGCAGGCAAAAAGTTTTTTTGTAAACTTTCAATTTTGCATAAAATTATAAATTGTCCGATTGTGCCAACAAGACATGCATTCCGGTACCAGTTACTTTTGCCTAAAATGCTTTCAAGATATTGATTACAATTCAATTTGAAATATTTCTCCTTTTTTCAGGTGGAATGCTGTGTTGCTGTGATAGGTCTGTTCACGTTGGCAGTGCGTGTCGGCTGAGGAAATTTGGCTGACATTTTATATTGCTACCAAAGAATGTGTATGTCTACCTTAAGTACGTTTGATATTGTTCCAAGCTCCAAGTTCCATTGCTCTTTCAAGCGAGCAAGAACAATCTATTGATAAAACTAACACCTTTATAGCCCTCTCAATGGTATCAGTCCATTTAGCATACCTAGCATACCGCGGAAGACGCTAATACATAAACGTATTACCATTTATGAATGCCTGTAATATCTCGTGCAAATACCAAACAATTGTGATGAATGTTCTCAAGATTCTATATTTGATTACTCTTCAAAAGGCAAATGATATCCATTGTTCTTTTGTACAAAACAATATGTGAACCGTATGACATTAAATTGCTAAATGCAGAAAAGACTGAAACGCTTGAATAAATATTGATAAAAACAAGTTATAGCAATCCAAAAGTTCCTTCTAGGGCACATCTGTCAATCAGTATATTACTGAAGTACAAAATAGGACAGTCTATGCAAATTATTGTGTAATGTCTATAATGTTTCGAATACTCCACGTATTGGTTAGTACGTCACGCTACGCTACAATGACTATCCAATATCTGTGTAAGGGGAGAACTTCTGTAATATGGTCACGTGATAAGTTTGCGCTGTAGATACTTCCAGCAACAATACATGTATTAGCATGTTTCAACGATATTCAAACAATAAATACGTAAATTAACAGTAAGATATTCTCTTTCATTTCAGCTATCTGTCAAATCAAACGCATTGTCGGACGATGTTTGCAATTTCAACTTACACTTTCATACCCAATGAGTTCCCTTTTGAAATATTGCACGTACAGCTACATGTAAGAACACTTATATATTTTGGTTTCTTTTCTTCAATGCATGCAAATAAACATTCTTTGCTGTCACAATTTAGTCTTCTAACATTCTTTATTTCACAAGCATAGACGTCTATCTACAACTGTAATTTCACACATCGTGATTCTTTTCAAACAATGCACCATGTGTGCCAAGAGATATCTCATTCTTTAGACTTAAAGATATTCGATATTATAATGGCAATTTCGTACTCAATACACAAGCATTTTATCTTAAATACGTACTTTGTTATAACTTTGCTCATGTTCTTAAACGAGGTATACCAAATATGACAAACTGGAATGATTTCATTGCAAATGTTTTCTTTGTCTTTTCATATTGACGCTTGAAACTAAAAAAGAAGTCATTTGATAATTGTTAATAGGCAGTTCATGGGGAAGTTACTGTCTTTATGTATATTAATATTGTTGCTACTCCAACATTTCTACTAAGATGGTGTAGTTGTTAGAGAAAATTATGTACTTAAATACAAGTACTTCCGTTAGTGTGTCACAGGATGCGAAAAATGTGCACCCTGACCGGGACTCGAACCCGAAACCTTTCGCCTACAGGGCGAATGCTTTATCGACTGTGCTATCCGGCCGTCCACACATTTTCTCCCCATTTTCATAATCAAGTCCTTAACTGTGACATTCTTCCCCACTATGTTGAAATTCGTCCTCGGATTTCAGTGAGTACTATTAAATTAAATTTGTCGGAGACAGTTCTTGTAATGCCGTGACGGTCCCACGTTGGGTGCGAAATGTCACAGGGTGAGAAAAATGTGCAGCCTGGCCAGGACTCGAATCCGGGACCCTTCGCTTACAGGGCGAATGCTCTACCGACTGAGCTATCCGACCGCCTACACATTTTCTCCACATTTTCATAATTAAATATGTTACCGTGACAAGTGCATTAAATTAATTCATCCCCAGTCACAGTCCGCCACAGTTGAACTTCGGTATAAATGTACCATCTTGCGCTGTCGCCAACAATTTACTGTACATGACCTCGTCAGTGTAAAAATCAATTCATACATTCATGGCAATTGAAGTGGCACGGGCAGATATTCGAAACAACCAAAATAATCACGATAACAATCCATTGAGAATAACTGTAATAGTTTTTTGTAAAATTAGTTGTCCATGTCATTAAATATGTCTGACTTAGAGAGGTGGTAAATTATTATAATCAAAGTGTCTTCTTAACAGTTTTACACTGTCTTGTAACTTAACGAAGATAGTTAGTAACGTGTAGACATTTTAGAAGAAAAAGGCTGAGGGTGCCATCAGATTACCTAAATTTTATAAACCCTTGTGAGTTGACCCTAGATTAAAGTAAGGAAGAGCGGGAAAACTTCTAATTTTTAGGTCCCTATGATCTTGACAATGTTATCCCAAATTATAAAAGACACATCTAAACTTAATATTGGTGATTCCCTTAAAGTATTGTGAAAATCCAACAATCCAACTTAGGGTTTAGGAGATCAAGAGAGGGAAATCTTCTACTTGACATTTGACCATATGACTCTAAATTATAATGTGCACAACTGCAAGTCCTACTATATCAAAGGTATTCAAAGAATTCCATTCCCTGCAGAAATATGGTCTGATGCAAATCCAACAAGGGTTTCGAAGATGAGGTGTGGACAAGATTGGCAACATTCAGGTCCCTGTGACCTTGAATATATGACCCAAAATTGTAATATGCACAAGTTGACATCTTTCTGATGAAGAGTGGACACGATTTCCTATGACCATTGATCCAAAATTACAATATGCAAAACTAGAACTCATAGGATGCTTCCCATCAAATCTGATGAGAATACAACACGGGGTTTTTGAGAGTGGAAAGTGGACAGACGAACAGCCTGACAGACGACCAAGGGAATGTTAGCTACATTGTATAAGCAGTTGCTTTAGAGAGATCAATATAATCAAAGTTTGCATGACGAATTAAAAGCTTTCGAAAAGGTAGTATGCAATATTTTACATTTATTTCATATTGAAATAACCAACTCTTCTAACCAAACATTGGCAACATGTTTTTATAAAAATCTGAATTTAATATTCATGATCTATGAAATATGATACAAAATCAAATAAAAGTTTATATGCTCCGTGTTTATATGCTTCGTGTTTCTACAGGCCGTGAATTACTACAATGACAAATCATTATGCTTTATAAATAGAAAATTATAGGATGTTCTCAAATTACCTTGCCTTGTCAAAAAGAGATTCACAGGGGTAAAGGCTCAGGTTAGTAAAATTTCACAAATTTCACAAATTTAAAAATGAAGCGTCTCATTTTATTAGTAAACCGTAGGATTTACATTTGCAAAAGGATCAAAGTTATTTACCAAAAAAGCCACCATGATATATGAAAATGCAAGCTAGTTTATGACTTTTTAAATGCCAATTTTAAATAGTAAGGCATGCTAACACTGGCATGAAACCCGTAACACATTACGCCTTTCCAAGTACTGGACATATTGAACTTCGGCTGTGTCATACTAAATTAACAGGCTCATATTGTAATGGCATAATGTAACAAAGTTTTTGAAAAACAATTAACAATTAAACCGTATTGTCAACATAAGAATTTTTCGCACACAATGATAAACCCCTGTTGGTGTAATATTATATGAAGCTTATGTTTAATTTTGGATCTTGCGCATACGCACAAAGCAGCAAAATAAAATCGTATTGACATAGAACGGAACGTTTTTAAAAAGAAAACGTTTCTCGAGTTGATAGAATTTCTGTGTGTGAACTATTGTAGATTCCTTTAAACGTGTAATAAATGTTTTTAAAAATTGACTGTAAATACAGGCATTATACTGTGTTATTCATATACTTTAGTGGATTTATTCTATCGGAAGAAGTCATCTGGAAATCTGAGTCAAAAGTAAGTTGAGCGTAGGATAAGTTTTATCTAAATTTAACATCTTAAAAATCATATTAACACCTTCAGCGAGAACACCTCTTCTTTCAGATTACATTTCATTTATGCAGTATATATAGATTTTATGCAATGAGCCGTGACTGCACTTTTTTAAATGTTTATATGACGCTTATAGACGGAAACGTGTCTGCGCATGTTGATTGGTTGTCAAGTGTGTAGACGTATGTGTCCTGTTATGGTTATTGTCGCATAAAGCAAACTTACGCACGAATTATAATGTTGAAAAGATAGCGGGCCAACGATATTGAAATGTACTTTGTACAGGCAACTTTGTTATTTTAGTCAGCGTTGTTTCGCTGTTTCGACATTTTACAATCGTTCTTTCGGCTTTTCAGCATCATGGTTTCGTTTATTCGATTTTTAACATTTATGAATATTTTTTTTTCTGTCTGTACAGATACAGCTATCAGATTCGATATGTTCTAGTTTTACGACGAATTACTATAGCAACATTGCGCAAACCGTTTTGCTCTGATACACACAATCCAGAGGTAGAAATAGAAAAAACATTTAAACGAAACCTCCTTCGTTACCACTGGCCCAATTTTAGCCATGTTCGTGAGTTGGTTCTCTATTAAGCTGCCTATACGAGTACGCTCCTCTCTGCTGCACAAAATGGCTGTCGGAGCTAAACATAGAAAAGCATTTTTACAGCGTCTATTTAATCATTCAGCCAATTTAAAATGAACTTTACAGGTTTGCACTTCATAAAAACGTCCACCAGATGTCAGAATAGGACATTATTCAAACGACATGTCTTTCTGTAACCCTGAGCCAATTTTAACCAAATTTACAAGATTGTTTGTCGGATGGCGCCTTACAAAATCTGTAAAAAGTGTTAACGCTCGGCTGTACAAAAGGACCGCTAGAGCTTAAGAAAATCAATTAATATATGGACCCTAAACACTTGTCTAATTTCATATTGTTATGCTTAACGCTAACGAACAATAACTAAACTTCATTTTCACGACGTCAGTTCGCAGAGCATGTTACTTTACCAAACGAAATGAAAGATTCGCAGTTGAAGCAAAGGTAATAGATTAAGGCAACAGAAAAGAACTAAGTGTGCCAATATCGCCTTAAGGCACACCTGCCCCGTATAATTACATTATTATTGCATATGTTGAACACAGGATTTTCTGGAAGTGGGAAAAGATAAGTCAAGTAGGCCTATACAAAACACACATTCCTGCAATATTCATTGTATTTCATAAAAATAAATACCACTGAATTATTCATACTATCCACAAAAGCAAACGTGTCAACTTCAGCATTTTGCTTCACAATAAGCTCATCTAAATTAAAAAAACGGTGAGATAGAGACTTTAGTGTCACCTCGGAAGCCATTTTCCGTTACGTCTACGTTGTCATTTACGTCAACGTGTTCACGTGCTGGCCGTCTGGCGTTGCTGCACAGTTGACCGGAAATATGTTTGATATGGATTTTCTGGCACACTAGCAAGTGTGCCGATATTAGTTATCGGCACACTACGTCACGTGATCGTTTTATCGGCCCATATCACCGAAAATCAAGGCAAATTTGATACTATATATACTAACATATGTAATAATGGAAAAAACGTATGTGTGATTCAAAATGATAATCACAGAATACAAATTCTACATGTAATTGTGTTCGTGTCCTTATCATCTGCATGCAAATGCCACAGGCAAAATAAGCAACAACTTTCCAACTATAATATTTTTTGAACATCGGAAATCCAAACTTACGTCTTCGGCAATTCTTGGCGAACATGTTTGTATTGAGCTGACGTACATGTAGCAGTGTTTTGAGGTTCTGAGCACAGTGAAAAGTCGTTGCTAAGTTAACACCGTTATTTTAAAGTGTACTATCTTTGGAAAGATGTTATCATGTATACATTCTGCTGGTTTCACGTTGATAACCAGAAGTGAAATTGTACGCAGGTTAGCGATGTCCCTATTGTTTAATTACATCGGGAATGTCTGATATTTGTTACTGATAAAGTGGTTATCTTGAACAAAAAGCAACGATGCGAACATTACCAAATTTACTGTTGTACTTATTCATCATTTTGAATATTCTTCTGTAATTTTATTTGGCATCAAGTGTATTGGAATGTATGCCAAAATAGTCTTATATTTAAGATATGCCAAAATTAATACATGACCTTATATACAGTTGGATTAGTTGACACGTAACTCTATAATGATTAAAATATGACTTCAAGCCAACAAAGAAATATTTTAATGTTAAAGACACTTGAAAAGAAATGTTGTGTATGCACCACCGGGGTCCAGTCAGCCATGCGAATTCACAGCGAATTCACAGCAGGGGTCAATTAACATGACTGGTCACTGGTAGACTAGCTTCTGTTTATCATATACAGCTACTGTATAACTCCCTTACATTATCTACAGATTATCTACAGATAATGTAGGAAAGGGATGCTAGTTTTACATAAATTTCAAGAGCTTTATAAGATGTTATTATTTTATTTTATCAGTTACCTTTTAGGTATGTAAATTCGCAATCAAATTAGATTATATAAACAAATCAACACTTACAGTTATTATATCAAAATAATTTTCTAATATGACAGAAACAAAAAATATTTTTTTACTTTTAAATTACTGCAGACTAACTGTAATTTCAAAGTTAGTTTGAGTAATGTTTTAAATCCTGAAGTAATTACTCTTACAGCAAACCAATTATCACTAAGATTAGATGTTAAACTTGATACTTTAAGTGATCCGTTCTAAACTCTTCGTTGGTTGCAGATAATAACTATCGTCGATTGTATGCTACGTACGAATAGTTTTAGTGTTCTGAACCTTGAGATGAAACATCGGTCTGCACAACAAGATTTAATCCCACCCCAAAAAAAAAAAAAAAAAAAAAAAAAAAAAAAAAAAAAAAAAAAAAAAAAAAAAAAAAAAAAAAAAAAAAAAAAAAAAAAAAAAAAAAAAAAAAAAAAAAAAAAAAAAAAAAAAAAAAAAAAAAAAAAAAAAAAAAAAAAAAAAAAAAAAACCCCCCCCCTATTTTTAAAAAAAAAAAAAAAAAGTTCTGATTTAATCGAAGACATGCAAAATGCCGCATCCAGAGGTAGTTTATATATTTTCGATATCAGAAGTGAGCATTGATTTTGCAACTTGAAAAAGGAGAAAATTACCTTCAATTCTCGGCAAAATGATTTGATTGGTTGCCAAAACATGAATCATCTATGGCGATAAAGGATACCTAATATGACCTAGTTAAGTATGTCTGGAGTGTTAAGGAGAACTGAAATGTAGCAAAATGTCATTCCTCTAAGTACCCATTTTGACCATTTTAATGTTTACAAGTTTGCATTTGCAACACGGAGATTTGACATTTTATGTATGTCTACTCACAGGTGGAAGGAACATACCTTTGACTTTTTTTTCTTAAGCTAATGCTTTTTTCTATGCATTTTAAAATTGATATCAGAATAAATAAAAAAAAAAATTGAAAAAAAAAAATTTTTTTTTCTTCATAGCTCTTTACTATATACAAGGTTCCCAACACACTCTGTATGAAAACAAGCATGTCGCTCTGAAAAACTCTTCGATTTCTTTCAAATTTGAGTTACGTTAAACAAATTTGAACGAATTCTAGAGAGAAATGATAGAGCTTTAAGAAAGAGTTTACTTCAATGGAAAATTCCAAGCCGTTTTCATTCTACAAGGAAAATACCAACGCTGATATAGCGATTTTCGCTAAAACCAGAAAAATGTCACACATATTCCGACAGTGATTTTCGCTAAATTCTCCACTAATATTGCGGTACTGCGAAAGACAACCATTAACACAAGAAATATATATTATTAGACTACAAATCATGGCGTAGATCGTACCTTTACATCAATGTGTTCGATACTACAGCGGATTTTTCAGTTTTT
>JAFMSR010000086.1:0-100786 GCA_022818135.1 Saxidomus purpurata
TGCGTGTTAATAAAATGTCTATAAGTGATTACTCCTGATTTACTAAATCTGAGTGCACAAATTTCTTCACAACACTACAAACTTCTGCTAAACGTGTTAGTTATATCATTTTCAGACGGTGATTACCCAGAAATTACCTGAAGTTTACAAATGTATATAAATTATTATATTTAACGATGAGGAAAACAAAATGTTCGTTATGAAGAAACGGGACGATACCTTATGAAAATTTGTAGACACTTGCAGTTAATTATGATAAAACATTGTAAAAGCGCTTAAAACTTACATCCCTCTGCTGAAACATGCATTTTTACAGAATACAATCTGTGCTGGTTTAATCTTGGCATTTTACATAAAATGCTTTTAATGATATAGTCACATTGGTGTCAATGTATTTGTTACCAACAGCTTATATTTCCTTCGTGCTTTAAATTCATTGAACATAATATAATGCATACGTAACTATTAAAAGTAACACATTTGTATAGTATTTTGGTGCATTAAAAATAAGCTAGACACACTTCAAATGATTAATAAATGCACTTTTGAATATGAAGATATATCGAAAAATGTCTAGTTTGCTCAAAGAGCTAGTATAGCGACCTTTTATAATACATTGCACTCCACCAAAAGTCTATGAAACAAGTATTAGAGCTACAAGATGTATGATTCCGCTCCTTTAACAAAGAATTTGCTGGAATTTCAACAGTCCTTTTAATTACTTTTTTAAATAATGTTTTGGGATATATACACTGCGCTATGTTTTGAAAATGCCTCTTTGAAATAAACATATGAATTCAACATAATATTTATCTGGACAAGTTTGACACACAAAGCTCTCAAACACGAAGACTTTCCCTCTAAAACAATGCAAATTTTATATCGAAGAAAATACAAATATTCTTCGCTATTGCTGGCATTATGGTACTGTTAAGTTCATATTTTGTTAACGTTGGTAACTGTAAGTATTTGTATCACTTTATGTTTGCCCTCTCGCTGTTTTTAATGAAAAGATACCATGTTATTATTGCAAATGTAATTGGAAAAAAGATAGTTTGACATTTATTTCCTGAATCATAAATCCCACAGGTCTCCGTGTCTCAGATTATTAATTAAGTTTCCTACAGGATACGAAGATAGACTTCACGGGCACTGGCTCTTTTTCAACAGTTTTGAATAAGGTTGTCATGTTATGACAATAATCAGAAAACCTACAGCGATGATTGATCGGTATTAGATGGAACCTGATGGAAATTGTGTGACGGCTATTTATTCTAATATTATTTTTATCAAGTGTAAAGCGTTTGATTTCCTGGACAAGATTAGATGTTTTATTCACCGGAGCTTCGCCAATGAAAATGAATAGTATTCTTGAGTGCATTTCAGCTAAATTGCATCCGATTAACGTAGAAGCAGATTATCCTATTCAAAAATAGATCTGATTGAAGATATTCAATGTCGGTGTCCTAGTTCTTTTGTCGCTTTATTCTTTTAGTGCGCTTGATGACTTTTTGAAAGTAATAAGTTGTATATACCATTGCACTTGTCTCATATTGAGATATCTTGTGTTGGCTTTGAAATAAATATATTTGGCCAAGTTAAAATATTTCTCGGTCATATTTTGCGCTCTAAATATTTTAGACATATATGCGTATTACTCTGTGGTAAGTCTTGGAATCAGCACCTGATAATGGTAAAATAATTTTACTTAATTAATCTGTTGAAGTATTACTGTGCAAGTATCACTTTTCATTTTACTAAAATTAGCTTATTCTATTTTCAATTTGTTTAAAATTTGTTATTTATATAGTGTTACCCTATCATCCAATTGAATGAGCTGTATCCATTTTGCTAATCATAACTTCTACCTTATCGTCACTGTTCTTCTAAAATTTCGTATCTCAAGTTTTATTAACTTTCAGGAATTAATTCAGTTAATATAAATAATAAATCAGTTAATGGAAATAGTGATTTAAAGGATATATTTAGTACATGGAATATGAATAGCATACAATTTATCTTTTATTTTCTCTGCAATATGCTAATATATTGAATGTTGGACTTTGCTGTGTCTGTTTCAGTTATAAGGATCTCTGTATGGTTTTCTCTAGCCTATGCATCAGCAGATTTGAGATATATAAGATATATCAATTATTAGTTAAAGTGGACTTATACACTATTTGCACTGTTTGCTGCCCGAGCCAACTGGAAGTGTTGAAAAACGATATCCAGATGTTCACAATAAAAGCCGTATTACGAGTATATAATACAACAACTCCTAAAACACCTTATATAGTACACATGTACCTCAATACTCTCAAAAAAGTAGCTAAAAAAGTTAGAGAGCGGCTCGCTTGCTTTTTGGTATGATCTGGAAATTGAAGAAAGGGCTCGGGTAAGGAAGGATTCCTAAATAGCTGACTGTAGCAGAAGTTATTTTGGAAATATAAACAAGACGTATAACCATACAGAAGTGTAGTCGTTTGGACGTAATTTTACTTTTGAGAAGTCAATTCCACTTAAATGGCCTCTAAATATCCTCTATATTTGTATTTTGTAAGAATACATTCCCTGACATTTAGGGAAAGATAAAATAACAATGTGTATATTAATGCAGCTAGACCGAGTTTGGTTTTACATGGATGCCCCTAATTACTATATACACAATCAAAGAATCCTGTTGAACCAAGGCCGAGTTTGGTTTAATATCAATACCACTAATCACTATATTGTATGTGAATTCAAATAATCATTTTCTTTTTACAAGATGCATTCCAAACATACAAATGTAGTACCTAATGAGACTAGTACAGTGATGAACATAACACATTTTAGTTCCTATCAATATATACAACCTAAACGTGAACGTTTATGTAATTGGTATATATACTTTTACGCGAGAACGGTACAAAGGTCGAGGCACAACAGATGTTTTCCTCCGCTATAAGACAACAAACATGAGAACAAGTGTACAAAGTTTCAATGAAACCTTACATATAATGGGAAAATTCAATATTTTTGTTACGTAATATGTGATAAAACCTGAGTTGGTTGTTGTTTATATATGATTTAATAAAGTAAGGCCATAACTCTTTCTACTGAAGGTGAAGGTTGTCCGACGGTTTGTGGGCTGGTGAATGAAACACACATTCATTGACATACAGACTTGGACAAAGCCAAATTATATTGAACACACCAGCTTACAAACTTATCAACTATGTACACACAACCGATAGAAACGCATGTATTAATAATTCCAATGAGATATAGGGTGATATGAATTGTTTTGAAACAATTTGCAGGTAAGAATTACATGTTTTCTTAACAGTTATCCCAAAAAACAAGTAGTGAAATTATATGTTTTTTGATAACTTGAAGGTAACAACACACATTAAATTGAATATTTTACATTAAGTAATGCGATGAAGTCTTCCACATATAAATAGCTGGCGCGTCAGTTAGATACCACCCTATAAAGAATGACAAAAAGCATAAAACATATAATAAAATTCAAACTTTTAGAATAAAGTACATGCCGAATGCATAAAATTTACATTTGAACGAAATAGTAACACTAAAATCCTTTCTAGATCAATATACTGTCAATAACAGAAGAAATAAGTTACTGATTGTATGCACGCGATGTCTCAAGACTGTGAGAAACAAGCAGTCAGTCTCAATGATACAGACAAAAGCCAATTTCCAAGACTACATCAGATCATTTATTTTTCTTCTGCCGTTTCTGATTATTCTTCCATGACATTTTGCGTGCAAACAAATAGAAAATTTGGGATGAAATGGCAAAGACGAACATCATTTTATTGGATCATTGGACTTTTGAAGCAATAAAGCCGGACAATCCGTTAGGAAAGCCGTTTGATAATATCCAGAGGAACATTGTAATTGATTTGGATTGTACACAGAGCATAACTGTTTATACCATATGCTTCATTTAACTGGAAAGTTTTCCGCCAATAATTGCTTTAAAAAGGAAACGTAATTGAATGAGAATCAATCTGAGATTTATTTACCGACAAATATAGATGAATGTCCCGATGCTGCCAGTAGATATTACTTAAACTGGAATGAAAACTTTATGTTTTGTTTTAGAAGTAGATTTTACATGGCAACTTTCGCTTTAAAGTTGTAAACTATTAAAACTTTCAATAAAGTCTTTATAAACACTGCCTTGTAAACGATCAATTTGCCAGAATGATGCAAATCGAAAGTTTGTTTGTGTTAGAGACATCAGAAATATGACAATAAACATAAAAAGGTGAAATGAACATTTCATTCATTTCTATTCGCAAATAGATTAATTATGATAGTTCACGTTACCGTAACGATAACCAGTATATCCTTCACGATTGAAGAAAGTCAATCCTGTCAACGAAGTAGTGCAATTTAAATAAACTTACTTTTACATTTGTAAGCATAGCGAAATATCAACCTATTTTATTTAACTTTTTTCATCCATCATTAGAAATCATTCGTTACAAATTGAAACTAACGCTATAATTACAACTTGCTTTCGTACAATTCTTTCTAGCAAATTGCGTAATTATGGCTAAATTTGAGATCTAAAATGTACGTTTGCTCTTTTATGGTCGTGTTAAATACCAATGCTGCAAATAAACGAACACCACGGCACCTTGGGGAAAGACATAGTTTATTATCCAGTCTGTTTTTAGAGTGCATATGAAGTTCAGCTGGCTTTGAATAGCTTACAGACTAAACCAGGCATTTTGTATTGGTCTGTCATATCCACATGACTTCTTAATACGATAACTTGTTCTATATAGTTATGCAGATGACTAGATGTAACCCATGAAATGCAAATTTCTAGAGTCCCAAGATGTCAAGTCGGGACGCTTGATGAGCGTATAACCAAACATCAATATCCACTTAGGCATGATTATGAGGCTAAATGGTTTCAGTTATTAAATTTGTTTTCATGGAAGCCGTCGTCATACGGAGAGTGCAGTCAGCGAACAAATTCGATTCCTCATATTTCATTGAGTCTGATATTGGCTGCCAATTCACCAGAACAATCACATTGGTTAGACAAAATTGTATAGCTCTGTTTTACTTAGAACGATTATGTCTTTGAAAATGAATTGTGAATAAAGTTCTATGAAATTGTAGGTAATGATTTTCCATACTTTATTAAAAAGATCTGATAATGTAATTATATTGATTTACAGGCATATCTGTTACTATGAGCATTATGAAACGAAAGAGACTAATCCTTTGATAATTGTTCTGTACTGGATTGCTGACCCTTCGATGCTGATCATCTCCTTAGAGTTCAAAATAATAAAGCAACAGAATGCAAATTCTCCCGCAAACGGTTTTCCCCATGTAGCGTACAAATAATTGCGTTTAAATGGGTCTGGTTTTTAAAGGGCCAGGTTTAATTCTTTAATGCTTAGCGCGTTAGGATGAGCTATTAGGAATATTCACTGCCCGGCGTCGGTCGTATGCCCGTCCGTTCATAATTTACTTCAAACGTGTCTCCTATAAAACCACGGGGCCAGTGTTGATGAAACTTGGCAGGGATATTCCTTGCATGAAACATTATTTAAGTTGTTCAAAGAAGCTCAAATATTTTGCATGTAGCATTGCCCAAAATAGGTCAATAAAGGGTCCTGTTTTAGAGCCAAAGGGCACAGAGCTTAGAAATTTGGAATGTAGCAATGGACATCTACGAATGTTGTGCTCCCTAGATCAAAATTGACCCTTCCTGTGATATGATTGTATGATACCCAATGGCAGTCAGGCGAGCGTTTGTGGACAATATTTGCCCTATTGTTACTTCATTTGCATTGAGGTTTATCTGAATGAAAATATTTTCATGGCAAAAGGTCCGATAACATTCAAGTTTACGTCAAGATTATTAACATTAATATCATTAAACAACATCTCTTTTTATTATTACACAACAGTTAGTAAGATGTGGCTTACTATATCGATCAATTAAGAAATGTCCAGGAAGATTAGGTCATCTGTTATAAAATGTAAACCCTGAGCCGTATTTTAGCAAAGAAATTAAATATGTGCATGCTTATGCATTCAATTACGATTTCCAGATAATTGGTAAAAAGAAATAACAGAAGAAAATAAGATGCCTGTCTTTTTCAAAGTCATTAAGGTAGACATTACTTGTATAAAAATCGTTTTATATCTTATACCAAGTGAGTCCCTGATCAGCGTCACATTTACACAACTGATATTGTGACGACAACAAAACACGCGATATCAAATATTAGCAATGTGTTTCGAGTTTCAATAGACAATATTTAAGTGTGAGCCGATTTTTTTGGATAGACCACATGCTTTGGCATTCATTCCCCTCGGTGTTTCGTCTGCATTGTGATCTACTAAAAGCAACTGGACTTTATGATAAAAAGCCTATTTAAATGCTTAAAAGTTATAAGAAAAGTCAAATGTCAAATTAAATCGGAATCAATCACGATTTTAATTTAAATATTTTCAGAAGTATATCACTCATTTTAAGTATTTTAACAATCTTCTGAATGCCAATGACATTTTTAACAAAATATATTAAGGTTGGAAAACTCAGCACACAACATTATTTCTCTAAGCTCTGACGCACTATTGACAGTTAAAGGATCAACAGACGACCAGCTTGATCAATTACATCATAAAACAACAAGTAATTGTGTTAAGAAGTTGTCAAGATTTCCCTGATGGACATTAATTGCTCACACGATCTTTGAAATAATTTACGAAAAACACATTATATTTGAAAACAACTAACATGTACATGTACTCGTTATTTCCAGTAAAAATCATTTTTTCTTGTTTTTTTTTTATTCAGTTTTTTCATAGTCAGTGTTGGGTATACCACGCGTTAGTTACAGATAGCAGACATTTCCGCTTGTGTGAGTCAAAATGTCTACATGACAATAGGTTTTTGAGTCTCGGGAAAAGGAAAGATCACATGATGCGGAGTCGGTTGTATATGTGGTACATGTGACATACACGGACATTTTCCTCCCTTAAAACCAACAACAGCTGGTATATGAGAAGAGCATTGTGGTTCAACATAGAACAGTAGTTGATGCTTCTATCTTGTAGATTTTATCCGTTACAGATTTTAGGTTCCGGTACTTAAAGCACTAGAACATTATGATAAAGAATATCGCATACATCACTACCTTGTAATCAATGTATGCTGTTGAATACAAATAAGTGTTTACAAGAATTTAAAGCGTCTGCCAAATGAGGAAAGGAGACTACCTGTACCTTATATCAGTGAATCTGATAGATGTCCACAACCTCATTGTAAACGCAAACAGTGGTTACTTACCATTATAGAATACAATGTCCCCCGTTTTTATCTAAATCGTATTACAATTTAAAAAAATACAATTTCTTAATGTTTTTGTTAGTTGTTTTATGTACTGTTTGTGTGGTGGGATTAATATTTTGAAATCATACTGTCAAGAAGTCAACACAAAAAGTTCATTCAAAATATTGATTTTAATATACTTGTTTCCACGCAATCACGTGGTAGTTTCCATCGTCGGGTGATATCTTGTGTGCGCAGTGATTTGAGAGCGTAGCTCACCCAATCAAATCGTTGATAGGAATTTGATACAAGTTGAGCAGTTACGTATAGGCTTATCGAAATCATCGGTCCAGTTTTATGTTGGTAAAAAAGTATTGAAATAAAAGTCGTACGTTTAATTTAAGTGGTCGTTGCATTGCTTCTTGTAGAACCACAAGATTGTTTTGAACTTACCTATTTGCTTCTTTCGTGAATATATTTCATTAATCTTGCTTTAAATCTATGTTGAGTGCTTGAGCAGTCGCCGACCATCTATAACTACCTTGTTCTTATATATGTCCGTGGAGAAAAGAGGTATTTCTGTTGAAGCCATACAAAAATTCAATTCCGTTCCAATCAAACTGTCGCAGATGAGAGCATTTCATTGTGTTATAATAATGATAAACGATCGCTCATACCGTGCGTAGCCACTAAAGTTCCACGAAGACGAATGACAAAAAGTAACTTAACTACAGACTAGATACATGTATTGCACTTACCACCGTAAATCATACGTCTGAATAGTGTAGTTCTCGGTGGTTAGTCTGACAGGATACTTGACTCTCGCCAATATTATTTTTTACGAGAACATGGAGTTTATGATGTGGACAGTTTATACTATGGAACTAACATTGGCTAACGTATTGCAACTTCGCGCGTCATTGTACCTTCGCGAATCGCAGTTGTAACTTTTCGTCTATTAAGTTATTGAAAAGACGGCGATGGTTCTACGGCAAACGGACCATGGTATTCTATGGATGAACGTTACAATTTCCACAAACAGCTTTCTCGTCGAGTAAGAACGAAAATAGTTATTGATGATAAGAATGACTGTAAATGAAAAGCATGGATCCTTTTGTTAAATTACATGTACCAAAACCTAACTGCAGTCTTACCTATGTCTACCATAGAGACATAATGTTATTAAAATAAGGCGCAGAAATAATCATGTAGACAAGGATGGGAGTTTTAAGAAGTAAAATACTGTAACAATTTATAGGGTGTGCCTACGGGAACATAAGAAGAAAGAAAAATAGCTATAGGATAAAATGTCAGTAATTGCTTTTTTTACTAGGAAAGTATTACTTTCCGAATTTTAGGATATCAATCACTGTTTTGTTTGACACAATATTCCATTAACTGTTTTAGCAACAATTTTAGAGACTGAAATTAAAAGGACTATCGATCAAGTCACGACAAGTACCAATAGAGTTATTTATGCCTTAAGAAAAATTGTTTAAGATATTTGTAAGAATGGTATAGACAATTAACTGTACTATCGGGAAGATCACTATTATGTTATAAAATAGTGCTGCAGAGACGTACTTTTAAGTTAAAATTAAGTGTTCCTCTACTCTTGTCAAGGTTTATAATGTGGCATGAACGCAACACTGGGATTTCATGCAACAATTAAAGTACGGTTGACGTTCCAAATGCAACATAGACTCTAGAATAGTTTGTCAAGTGGCACAAAACACAAACTGTTATTGATTCAGCGGTTAAGCTGAAGCCCAGTATGCAATGTTGAAAAGTCAGATCATAGAATGATCTGCATTTATAGATAAGTAATCGGTCATCAGGGATTAAAGTAAGGTTTAAATTTATTGAAATGGGTATTTCTGTCTTTGTGAATTCTGCAGAAGTTATTTTATATTTGATGCAAATCTTAAAATGGGAACACTTTGGCAATGCATGTTTTCTAGAGTAATCTTTATAGAAAGAAATTTTGATTGATACTAAAATCATAGGAAAGTTAAAAGTCTAGAACGGGAGATAAAACGATAATATTTATATACACAAAATAAACATGAGCGCATACTGAATGATGTATTAGTGGATTACCTTTACATCTAAATTCAATACAATTTAAATACGACCAAATTGTTATCCCAGTTTTTCAAATAGATTCGAAACAGATATAATCTGCCAGTAAATTATATATAGACAAAGTTAACCAATTCATACATTGGTGTTTCACCAGGCAAAACAGCCTGCTTTATTGCATATTATTATTTCTAATACAACATCTCACTCGAGTACAAAACTACTGTCTTTGGTACACAATATTTAAAAGTACCTTTGAGGGTGGGATCCCTAGATTTACATGTGGGTACAACGTTAGCCTAAAAAGGCAGAGGCAATCGATTTGAAATATTGCCACTAAACATATGTGATTTTACTAACACAAATAAATATCAACTAAGGATCCTGGTGAAACACACGGCTCTTAACACATTATGTCGTCTTTATCGATTTTATTCAGAAATTTCGCGAATCAATCCTTCGTAAAACAAAAACGTAAGTCAGGCACATGCATAAACGGGTACAGAAATATAGCTAACATACAGCAAGCTTGGGCCAAACAACAGGTTTAGCATAAAACACCGAAAAATCAACAAAGATATAAATTTATGAATGTAATTTCATTTTTGTCTTAAATACTTTAAATGAACTAGGCTATTTATCTTTCTTGGCATGCAAAACTGTCGAAAGCTTTCATGGCAGAACAATTCTAAGCGATGTTTTCATCAATTTAAAATGCTGGTATATGTATAAAATAACATCTTATGACAAAATTCTACAATGGAGTTTCCATCATTTCTCGAAAAACCCATATCATATAGTTGTAATAGAAACGCTACATGTATGTTGACGTGACGGGGGAAACGTTAAATGATACCTCCTTCTTAAACAGATTCATAACTAGCTCTTGGAACCTGTCGCATGTTTTTGTTAGATACTCTTCTGCAAGCCTACTTATAACTGAGTGAAAATCATATGAAGAGTTATGTATGTGTTTCTGTTTGAATTCACAAAGCCGTATTTCAGTTCTCCTGAGGATATTGCCTAACAGTCCGAACTTACTTTTACATTGTCTTCTGCATCATGTGTAGGTTCCTTGTGAACAATTGTTGTCATCCAAATATATGTGGACTTAATAAACAAAATATTATTTTCTATGTATAATTTTTGCCTTTCATTTACTTTTATTTAGAAAAACGAAAACTTTCCTCGGAGATTGCTCTGAAGACATTTTCATTCCTCTAAAGCTGGGTGGTTGAATAACTCGTGAATTTTTAAAGAAGTCCTGAAATCATTTGAGAGGTTGCCGTGACAATACGCGCAAACTCTTTACAAATTTGACGATGAAATGTGACCTGTCCTTGTCGCAAAAGTAAGATGCGTTTTCAACAGTCAATGACACCATGAATTGTCCTGCATCTGCTTATGCGACTGAATTACTGTTTTAAAAAAGTATTGAAGTGCATAAAAGGGAATAGTGAATTAAAAATACTCCGATGTATCTGAAGTCAAAACTATCTCAAAATATATCGATTGAAAACAGAGATATGGCGATTTCTGGAAACTACACCTTTTGTATATGCTTTTGGTACATTTTGAATTAAATTTGTGATAATGCTGACATTATACCTTATGTTGAATCGAATATGTATTATTAGCTGTACATACAGCTGTAATATTGTACATTTTGCCCGTCGCGAACAAGATAGAACTGATACATTAACAAAACAACGATGTTATCATATAAAGGTGCTTATGGTAAGCTATCGTGATCACCATATGTCACCATATGTCCGTCGTCCAACGGCCGTCGTGATTGTTCTGTGTATCGTGCGTCATCAACAATTGAATTCGAACATACTCCAAACCTACCAATGTTGTTCAAGTAATTACATTCCATGCAGAACTATAGTTATAACACCACGCTTTTGAACTATTCTTGTCTGAAACAACAAGGCACAGAGCTTAGATAATTGGTGTGAGGCATTGTGTAGTGGGCCTCTACAAAGTTTTTACAAATTATGCCCCAAGGGTCACGCGTAGCTCTCTATTGAGTTTTTTCATATCATCCCCCGGTTTCAAAATAAGCCCCTACCGGGTGTCACTTATTTCATTTTATGCAAAACGTGTATGCTAAGTTGTATTTGAAAACTCTTTTAAAATCTTCCACAGCAAAACAAGAAGGTGTAGAGCTTAGACATTTTGTCTGTAACATTAGTTGCCCCTAACATGTTTGTTCAAATCATGTCCCCAGTGTCTGAATTGACCACGCAATATTGGTCGCTTGTCGGTAAATAGATTTATGTGAAAAAAATAAAAATCTTCTTGTCTGAATGTGCGTGGCACAGAGCATATTACATTGTCTGGTGGACCTCTATGATTTCGTGGTCAAATGTCAAGCACCATGAACTCAGAAGCTCGGTCCACAGTAATCATGTCCTTCTTGGTTTTATAACTTCCAGCGACCATATCTGATTTTTGAATGCTAGTATCCAAGATAATTTACATGAAAATTCTAAAACAAGATATGTTATCTTATATTGCATTCTACATAATGCATTATTTATGAAATATAATGTAGCTTCCATTAAGATATTCATGATATTTATAAAGGTCGCGATATTGAACAAAATGATGAGAAAACCAATAGTCTTATAAAAGAACGCTTCACGCCTAGATTATTTACAACCGTATAGTTTTGTAGTTGTCACTTTGTCAACTGTCTTTGCTGACATGGAAGATTTTGAAACATTATGCGAAATAGTAGATCTAATAGTAAACTACACAATACTTTACTGTATTTTTCAGACATTTATTTATTAATTCATTTTCAAACATATATTTAAACCACCCATCGCTTTAACCAGATTTCATATTTCATTTATACTACAAGTAAATGAAATAATATCGCATGATCAATCATAATGTGTAGTTCGTCTTAGGGACTGGCCACAATATTTCTATGATTAGATACCTTTGCCATTCAACACATTAATATCTTTGAATGGCATTTCGTATTCACGTACTGACCTGTTCTTCATACCTTAGTTCCAAGTTAAGGACTGTTCGATTAGCCCAGCAATATCAACATGGCATAAATAAGACCAACATAAACTTTCTCGCAACATTATTCCAAGTAATATGTTACTCACTAATAACCTTTCCGTGGTCTTACATAATTCTTCAATAGTACAACGTAAACAGAGAGGCTTTATGTGTCTACTACAGGAGCATTTTCATCAGCTGTTTATTTTGTAAATAAACCGATAGCCTGTATAATTGTTTTATTAGAACCCTTACTTGTTTCAAGCTAAGCAGGCATGTACCCGAACCTCAGATTTTATATACCTCAAATTCCAGTTTTGTGCGCTACCACAAAACGATTATTCGTGACATGGATTACACAATTTATTTGCAGTTGTTTGACTCATAGTATATGTCATAACTAGATTAATCTGGTCTACAGTTGATTTAATTTTCCGTTTGTTGAAGTTTATTGCCAACAAGGTGACTGTCATTTTGATTATATTTGTATATTTAAACAATAGCATTCTTCTTTATGGCTAAATTCAAATGTACTCGATTATCGTTTTTGCATAATCGTTAGAGCTATGACTGCTTCCAAAATTAATGAAGACCAAAAAGAGCCTCTTATATTCTATAAAAACAAGTTTCAAATAAGTTTCGACATATCGATCATACAAACATGGTTTGTAATGTAAATAGGACTGACAGGAAAATAAATACGCCTTCTTTTAGAGCAATGCTGTATTCACAAGTAGAATGCACTTTGTTCGGTTAATACATTTTGCATGCATTTAATTCAATTTACTTAAAGCAAACAACGAAACCAAATGCAAAATGCAATACATTAATGGGAATTTGTGATTCGTTCTATTAAAGCATGCCATTTGTTTGTTTAGCTGCCATTATTACTCAAGATATCCTCTACAACAAGTATTGACAAAATAATAAAACCAAAATAAATAGCTCACAGTCGAATGCCAGAAATGAAAATAATAAATTACTTTAAATGAGAAAAAGGGGAAAATATTGTATTGCAACGAGAGATAACGTTTTTGCAAACAAATTACAGGAACGATACGGTAGACAGATTTTCTGAAAATCTGACACGCAAAAGAATAGAGCGTTAATCTTCAACTCTAAATGATGCTAAGATTCAATCTTCCACCCAAAAAATATCTGAACATTATCTAATTTAAACAAACAATTTTATTAAAAAAGAGAACGTCTTTCTCTATCGAAGATGAGGAGTCGCATTCAAGGTCTAAGAAATAATTTCCCCGTTAAATCATGTTTATAAAAAGTGGGTAGTCTTGGGTAAACTGAATTAAAATTTAAGTGAAAACACACATTAATGTAAAATTTCATTGTAGGGAAGATAGCTGTCTGTAATTCTATTATATAATATAATTTTGCTGCTAACCAATGTGCGTCGAGTATTTGCACTTTATGTCACATTAGATTCTGTTTGAGTTTTAGTTCGCTCCTTAAAAACGAGAAAATATTCCCAAAATATTGTGAATTTATAACTACCTTAACCTCATAAAGAAAGCTTGATGGTGATATAATTCATAAGCTTGTGGGAATCATTACAAAACAAATTATTCATTAAAATCTAAATTTTCAGCGGAAAATGTCTTTGTATCTTTAGAATGTAAAACGGCTTTACCGAAGAACAACACATGATTCCAGCTTCTGAATTTTAAAGGAATTCAAGCAATCTCTGCTTAACGACACAGAATAAAGATCATAATGTGTTCCCATATCACAAGTAAACGTAGGGCAATCAAAGTCCTATTTATCTTATGTGTATATCACCAAGACAAGTATACCTGTTATATAAAGTAAATTTTCTTTTTCATAACATAATAAAAAGAACAATTCAAGCTACGAGGTAAGTGCTACGAAGTGCTTTGAACGTCATTTAAGAACGCAAAAACGGACATCTATTCCCCGTAATTTATTAAACAAGTTTGTACAAGTTGCATTTTATTTACGAGTACTAGGACACTCCCTGTCAGTGCTTTATCTAATTTGGTAAACTTTTATGTATTTACAGGTATATCCGTTGTAGAAAAGCTACTGACAGACCATGAACTTATGATAAAGTCCTGGAGGTTAGACAAGGAATCAAATGAGAAACAAGTTAAAGATCACCTTGTCCATATGCGACGGGTTTTCATGAAAAGATCCATTGTGTTCTGCCGAAAACGAAATGTAGCGATTTTGCTTGAAACGGTATGTGTTTATGCTGACGGATTTTGTGCATTACCTATTACTGTTTTTTAAAAACTCAAGAATTGCAAAAACAGCTTCATTTACGCTCATAACTGATAATGTTGCCGAGTAAAAGATGGCCAGTAGAAAAACTTACTTTGGTCATATCAATACCCCTTTGGTATGGGTTACTTGTGTTTTACCCTGCTTTTCACCTTGAAGAATCACGTCATCTTATAGTCTTCCATGCAAGATTATTTAATCATTGCTCTCATGCTTGCTTCGGCGAAAAACTCAATTTTCATTTCATTATCTTTTAATTAATATCAGAAATAAAAAAATGTCTTTTAGATGTAGTCTTGTTTGCGACTGCTTATCGGTATATTGACGTATAATGTCAACAGTTCTGGGTCCCCTTGAACTCCCAGACAATATAATTAGCTATTGATCTACGAAATGCATATTGAAAATCATAACAATTGATATAATCTTTGTTGTCAAGTATTTACATCTAGACGGTTTCAAGCCACTTAAGATTGTTCTCTCACATTTAGTTCCACTGTAAACAATATCTCATTATCTTGGGCGGACGTATTCAATACCAAAATTAATACTGCACGATTTATAAGAATTGTGAGAGACAGTTTTAATATTTCAGTTATTGACTGTTCCTATTTATTTATATCATTACTTGTCTGGCTTGGGTTATTATACAAATAGAATGGGTCCTCTACGTCCTTCTATAGATTGATTTTAATATTTGTTATACAGTTTACAAAGAAATGCACATATTAATGATTATCTTTTTTCTATGAACAATCGAAGTACAAACAAATGTTTTCTGAAAGATAAATACGAACGAGATATGTTGTGAATAAGCATATCAGAAGAAGTTATTTAAAGACAATGAAAATGTGTCTACATAGAATACATTACGACAGTTTTCAGGAAAAAGATATTCATGGTATCTAAACAAACATGGTTGTAAATTTCACCGTTCATTTTTGTCTATCACCAATTTACTGTTAAAAAGGAATACGATGGCACATCTTTGTCTGAAGCAAAAAACTACTAAAGGAAGAAAATGTAGTAGGTAGGGAAGCCTACCAGCTGCATTAGAATGTCCTAATGCTTTCATATTCCAATATCTTAAAGTTGTTCTCTTTCCTGTATGTTTGGTTTTCTTTTGTAACCCTATTAAGGCATGCGCGTGTCTGCAAAAGAAATTCGTATATTCATATATATGATACTTCTGAAAACGAGAAAGCGTAAACCATTTCTTTATTACATTAATTACGTGAAAATGCTAGAAAAGGTTGTCACTAAGACAACAACAAAAACAGTGGAGTTGACAGATTTAACAGATTCGTATACCTCCTTACAAGATACTTAAATGTTGTCCTTACGCTAAAACGTGGACACCAGTTTAACAAAAAGGGTTGTTCTGTCACAAATAACTGTACAGTATTAGTCTTTATCAAACTGTACAAACTGATCTAAATTTGATCAACGCATGTTGTAGACATTTACAACCAAATACTGTTTTGTAAGATAATTCAACTTTACTTCATGAATTTTGCTAACATCTCAAACTAAATCTAAAATTTTGATCAGTGTATAACCTATACATTCAATGAATGATTGAACTACTATATGGTACAGAGGCATATCTTTGGTCTTTCGATTCGGTTATACGTTCATTTAACAATTTAAAAATGCATGTTACATGTAAATAGAATAATAACAAAAAAGCTTCGATATTTTCAACATACTTTTTGATTACATTGTCCAGAACATAAAATGTATCCTATAGTTATATCCTATAACTTATTAATGTTAGACACATACAGTCACACAAATCATACTTTTACCATAGAAACACAATACAATTATTGATTATTTAGTGAATCAATACTACAGAAACATTTTAATTTAACCATACTTGAGAATTAGCACCATTAATTCATTGTTGCTTTTAATTTTGAAGTTAACATTTTGTGTTTGAAACGCCGTGTGTGTTGCATTATGATATTTCTATTTCTCGTCTTAACTGTCACCAATCTTAAATCTATTGCGACATCTTTGTCATATTACATGACAAACTTCTTTTTCATTTTCCTTTAACAGGGTTTCATCTCGTATTATATTACACTTCCAAAACTTTTCAACATGAAGTATGAAATGTTACAGGAAAGTTAGCTTTCAGTTTTAGTGCAGCATCACACAATATTCAAAATTAAGTAAACATTTTATGCAGTAAGCATTCACTCCGAGACATTCCGCTATGTAAAAGGAATTGTAACCACGTTTTCGTATTTTTGTCTGTATAGATACGCGCATGTTTCATTACAAATTCGTAGATTACCGAACCATTAAACATGTGTATTTAAGTGCATTTCTTTAACATATACTTATGGGGTTTACTAAAGATTTACTGCATGGAGCAGCGGCCCATATCTACAATGTACCACATATAGAGCAATGGCGTAAACAGTCATATATCAGCCGCTCTTTTCATCTGTATTTTCAGACATCTCATCAGTCACAGTAATAGCGCTCGAAAAATACATGTAGCAACAAAAACTTTTTATGAAATTAAGTCTGTGTATGACTCAATAACCTTGCAACTTTTTTATAATTAAAACATTTTGAAATAAATTGAAACAACTGAAAATAACAGTTGTAACTGTTTTTATAAGTCTCTTATAAAAGTGCGTCAAAGAATTTTCCGTAACTGTCTAAAAAACAGTTATTTTGTTTCTTACAATGTATGGTGCTCGGAGTTAAAATTGTTTGTGCTCAACCTCAGTTGAGCATGAAAAAGGTTTTATAAGCACAAAGCCTATTCTGGCTTGATAGTTCTTACATGGCATTTAAAAATTTAAAAAAATGTTTTATAGAGCTATTTAATTCACAAAGTAGTTTTAAATATAATGAATTATAACATGTTGGTGTAAGGATGAGACGGATCTGACAGGGTGTATTTACTCATAAATACCTGAAATACTTTACTTACCTACCGCCAATTAGATAAACATGTTTTAGTGTTGAATTAAAATGGATTTGAACAATGAGTTTTAATAATTATCTGACACTCATAAAACTTCAAATATTTGCTTTATAATTAAAATTGTATGATATTTCTTGTTTAGTCTCAACATCAATACTGCTCTTGAATCATGATGGATTAATTTATAGATTCTTAAAATGAGAAATATTGAGTGTGTTTATATAATTACACCTTAATTAACCTTTCCTGTTACCATGAACAGATGACATAAACTACGTGTGCTCAGTAATATGAGTATAACTGAATCTAACCAATATGCTTCTCTATTCTTAGGTCCATGTATAAGGACGTTGATTATTAGTCTTTTTTAACTCATTTAACTTCATTCATAACACTTTTATTACTTTTTAATTCAGCTAACTGTTGCAAAATGTGCAGAAAACTTAATAACTACTTATAATTCTTATTATTATCTAAATAAGAAATAAATGAACTAAGAAATTACTACAGAAAAAATTAAAACAACCGATTATCAAATCTTGTAGAAAGGTAGACAACCCAGAAGAGTTCAGTCTCTGTATTATAATTCGTTCAGGTAAATTGACAGACTAGATTTCCATCATTAAATAAAAAGTCTTGGAAATGTACTTCGGAGATACTTAAGGTAACGGTAATGTGTGTTATCAATAACTGAACACTCTGATCACATCGTCTTATTACTCCACAGGTAGATTTCGCCTGAATGAAAGATTAATCCCTATTGATATAAGAGTGATTATCCATACCATCGTCTCTATTGAATGCAGGTTGGGACATGCCACTTGCTAATTGACATTTGCTTATTGCCACTTGCTAATTGCTTCTCGCTTATTGCTACTTGCTAATTGCCACTTGCTTATTGCTAATTGCGGGTTGGGACATGTCACTTGCGAATTGCCACTTGCTTATTGCTAATTGCGGGTTGGCACATGCTACTTGCTAATTGCTACTTGCTAATTGCCACTTGCTAATTGCTAAATGCAGGTTTGAACATGCCATTTGCTAATTGCCACTTGACACTTGCTTATTGTGGGTTTTGACATGTCACTTGCTAATTGCTTCTTGCTAATTGCCACTTGCTTATTGCCACTTGCTAATTGCCACTTGCTTTTTGCCACTTTTTAACATCTGAAGGATTGTTAAGACTTCAGCTGCAAAATTATTTATATTAAATATATTTTCAGTATGAAACTTAATTAATGATTCATAATAAACTTAAAATATGAATTTATAATCTATACATATACCCTTGCAGATGTCTTGTTTACTTATAATAGTAACTCATGACTCATGTTCGATGTTCACGAACATGCATCAGATAACGCGTTTTGAAATTGTATAAATTAAAAGATTTAATGTGATTGAATATAAAAATTGTTTGGTATGCATGTTCCATTTTAAAGGTTCATTTCTAAGACAAAATCGATTTTTCTTTTAAATCTGGAATTGTAACAGGGACATACAGTTTGAAACTGGCTTCTAAAACTTTACAATAGCCGTGGAGTATTGCTGCTGCAGAAAAACAAGTGAATATTTTTTGTAAATCCTTAGATTGACCTGGGTGGTCGTTTGTCCTACTTTCACTTTATGGTATGTTGTAAACAGTCAGAGATATACGTTGCACATCATTGGAAGTTAAGTTCTTTCAACTATAATTTAATGCTTATTAATGTACAACCTATTTACAGCCTCTCTCTATGAGACTTCTGGAATATTACAAAAATATTTTAAAACTGGAAAACCTATTTTCGTTTTTGAAAAACTATAATTCATCAGTTCTTTTTCAAATTTTCAACACAATGTGGTCACATTTGACGCTATATGTCATATTTTTCCTTCTGAGAAGACGCCCGTTAAAATAACAGATTTAAAGGAAAGGCGATTTGGTCTTAGTAATGGACCTTTCATCAAAATCTTAATATTTTACTTCAATTAAATAATACTTGCTAATGCTCGTTATTTCCCGGTCATGTTCGGTAGTCATACCGATAAGCAATTGGCAACTAGCAATTAGCTATAAGCAAAAGGCAATTGGCAAGTAGCAAGTGGCAAATAGCAATTAGATTGTCCATACTAGCAATTAGCAATAAGCAAGTGGCAGTTAGCAAGTGGCATGTCCCAACTAGCAATTAGCAATAAGCAAGTGACAAATAACAAGTGGCATGTCCCAACTAGCAATTAGCAAATAAGCAAGTGGCAAGTCGCAAGTGGCAATTGGCATGTCCCAACTAGCAATTAGCAAATAAGCAAGTGGTAAGGCGCAAGTGGCAATTGGCATGTCCCAACTAGCAATAAGCAAGTAGCAAGTGGCAATTAGCAGGTGGCATGCCCAAACCTGCAATTAGCAATAAGCAAGTGGCAATTAGCAAGTGGCAACTAACAAGTGGCATCTCCAAACCTGCAATTATCAATAATCAAGTAGTAATTAGCGAGTGGCAATTAGCAAGTGGCATGTCCCAACCCGCATTCCATACTTTTTAAGCTGTGTCGCTAATTTATTGCAACCACTAACAATTGGAACTCGATCCTCGAAATTTTCTTTCTTTATTTTCCTGAGTATAACAATACTCGCGAAAAGCATAACAATTATTGTTGTAATCATTTGGAAGGTATCTTTTAATAATGTCACAAGGTGTTTGTTTGTTTTACTCTACGAATGTCGTTATATTGTTTCTATGTAAACCCAGTCATACTGGCCAATCAAGTCAGTTTGAAAACTATCAGCTACTTCAGCTGTGTTGGTCTATGTTTATAATAAACTATATCACTTTTTAAAGCCAATATATATATATATATATATAATCAGAATTTACCACATAATTGTAAACTGTACATTTGTTGCCTTTTGTTAGACGTAATCAGTGAACATAGTAACTGTTAATTTGTTTCAGGCTCGCTCATTGGCCATGCTTTCAACACCGTATGAGTGGTTTTTATACGATCCGGTAAGTTCATTTCTTATATTGTGTTTGCATTGCTAAATAAAATACATTTTTGTACATGTACTTAAAAACGAATGTAACGAGTTCCCATGAAATGAATCTTAAAGACTGCATTTTCACGCTAATGATCAATTTTAAATCAGACAGATGCTCAATAAATCTTGGGAGGGGGTGTTCATTTGCAGTGATGACAGAAACTTGCTCATTTGTCATTCTCGGCTTAAATGTGCAATACAAAACTTCGCACAGATTGTTACCATTTTATAGCATCCGTTTCATTTTTGATGTTCTGTCCGTCCATTCGTATGTTCCGGGTTCTATCAAGATAAGTGTTGCGCATTTTTCTTAAAATCGAAAGAAAAAATACTGTGGTAGGGAATGCGACCTTACAACGTACCTATGCCAGTTTAATTGCCAATGAGCATAAATGTAACCGTAGTTATTTCTCCTTTTCTTATCATATTATTAAATTTAAGTTAGCACTCATAGTATTCATATGATTTACAGCCAAAGTTGTTTAAAAAAACATGATCCTTTGTTAAAGTTTCCAAAGAGGCGGGAATATTATCCATCTATAGCAAACTTGCATAGAAACCTCTTTATAATGAATTGCATTTTTTTTCAGTAAAAATTGACCAATCAATTATGGTACTATATTATGCACAAAGACCTGTTGTCAAGCCATTGTTACAACAATTGTTAATAATATCTGTGATACATTTTATGTTTACATAATAAAAAACTTATTATTGGCTACAGATAAATTTGAATCGATTTGAGAAATGTGAATTTTCATTAAACTGTTATTTTGATGTTTTTTTCAGTTAATGAGAAACATGTACTTTGATAAGTTCTACATGAAACCGCAAATAAAATAACAGCCGAAAGAACATTAACTTTATACCTATGTATACTATTAACCATTACCAAACTGAGGTTTCAGTAAATTTTGTTGTTGCTTTTGTAGATTGACCGTCCATCAATGTCTCAGTCATGTAATCACTGTAAGTAATTGCCCCCAAACGGCTGAATTCATCAAAGTTGTTCATTGCCACAAAACGTCGTTTGCAAATCTTGATTGGAAATCAAGCAAACTATCCCAAAGGATTACACTTTAAGTTTCTGTATACGATATAACTATTGTTTTTACCTAAATTCATTTGTATCGTGTTTATAGAAAAGTACAGTCCTGATACAATAGATATGTGTTAACTTTAAACGCTTGGAATACAAGTGTTCTCGGCTGTTGTTAGCATTCGAGCTTACATTTTGTTCCTCTTGACGATATATTGAAAAGAGTGACCGTGAGTTTTTCCATTTTACACAAGCTATTGGTTGCGAGTTTTATCAGACTAGTTTTCGGCGCAAAAGGCAAAAGGAATTTTTCTAACTCCTGCTTGATTCAATAGCTTACAAGGATATGTAGGACTTTAAGATACCATACATAAATATGTAAAATATCATTTGATTTTTCAGAATATTTGTAAGATTTTGTCATATCTTGAGATACGTAAGATATATTATGTCTAAACCTACAGCCTTGGCAACTCATTTTCTTAAGTTTATTGCAAGATAGACCACTAGGTAACTTTCATAAAAGAAAACGACATTTTTTGTCACTTGTAAACGCTTCGACATTTTGATAAACAGTAAGGTCAAATGTGCCTGATAAAAAGTACACCCTCGCCCTGTATACAAAAGGTACAGAATAAAAATGCATCGTGCAAGTCGATAGAGGGGCCAATAAAATAATTGACATTAACTTAGCAAATAACACATCAGGTTGATAGACATGAAAGTGTATGTAATCTTTCATTTCCATTATGTTGGGCTCGATACGGATGGCAATGTCAACGTTTGTCTAGTCCTATCAATCACAATATCTTGATTCGTTGATATCCTATACCACTCATGTGTATGAAGTATGGCTAACATACATAGTTTGAATGTCTTCCAGCTCAATTTACATCTACTGTGCAATATTAAAAACGTTAATATGGTCTTTATAGAGATTTTGTGTTTAGTTCTGTTGAATAATTACACTTCCTTTGACATCATTTATGTTACACATATTATCATCATAACTTAATCTTATCATAATGTTAGCTGTAGTAAATTATGTCAAAAAGAAACGTTTACATGGTTAAGGAGAACCTTACACAAGAAAGTTGTGAGATGTAATGTATCCACATGAGTGAAATATGCTCCATACGCCCTTCTACCTATTTCAATGAACCTCACTGACATGTACCTTCTAGTGAAATGTCATATTGATAATAGTGGATATTCTATCCACTTTCCACAAGACAGTTTTAATTTTCGAAACACTTTTTAAATTCATTTTTTCAGGGTCAAAATAGTTTATGAATATTAGACACAGCCTTTATTGTTTGATAACGAAGTATGGTGTCACACAATACGGTGACCAGCGGAAAGATCTGGTTTTGTCTTTATTTTCTTTAATGTATAACCCTTTTTTGTTTCCCCGAATCCTGCAGCGAGCCGGTAAATTCCCCTTTCATATCTTTTATCAAAAAGCGGTATTCACATGGTTTTCTAAATATTTTTTGCAGGGTGATGAACTTGTAGATGTCATGAACAATTTCCCTGACATTCACGTAAACTTCACAGCGTTAACTATGATGCCGTTCAACAGTTCGAAGCCACCAGGTCCGCTCGTTAGAGACACTTTCAATATAACACTAGCCCATGATGCAGTCGCGCTTCTACAGGATGTCGTCAAAAAGCCCTTTGATAACAATACAACATCGTTTGTCAGAAACAGTTTAGTGGAAAGAATATTTTCTGTAAGTATTTGATATTTTAATATTTTACTTAACACGTAAAGATGATATGGTAGTTACGATATACTTTAAAAGTCTAGTCATGAATATGGTTTGCATAATTATTTTACAAATGAAACATTTAAGGATGTTAAAATACCTCAACTGCTTGCGTGAAACATTTTCAGTACCATTGTTTTATTTATGTGAAACATTAGACCCAAATGTAAAAGCTGGTCAAGGTATGTTTTGTGCAGTTTTTACTAACGTAAAATTTTAACCAGTGGTCATTAGATTTTAAGTTACTAAACACTTATCTTTATATTGATTGTAATATGATGTAGTCTATGGATATGACTGGCATTCACCTGTACGAGAGAGTAAATAATGAAGTTACAAACCAAAATATCCAAAAGCTCAGATTGTATTAAAAAGGAAGATGGAATTAAACTTTACAGAACTTTTCTCCTGTTTCTTTCTAATCAAGATCGACTTTAAAGGACGATCCGGAACAATACAGTTTGATGAGCACGGAAAAAGATCAAATTTATCCATCATCCTCACGGAAATATCTGGATATTCTACGCATCAGGTATCTTTGTATCTTGATGAATGCAGATATGTTGCATTGATTAATGCAGTAAAGATTCATTTCATCAGTGCATGTTTTTTTTAATCAAACTAGATCAGAAAATTAATTAGTCAATGTTTTGTCTTCACACCCAGTACACAGAACGCCAATTGTCTTACAGTATAGCTATTGCATAATTTCCCAAGGATACAGTCCTAATTTCCCAGGCACTTTGTATCATTTTCTTACAGTGCATTGTGAATAAAATCTGACATGAAACTAGCCAAAATACAATTAGATACTATTTCAAATGATTGTGAAGAAACCAGTCCGTGTGCACCTTTTAGAATACACTTGTTTGCATTCATGAGATGGAAAGACGAAAGAATCTTTTGCTAAAAGAAAGTTAACAGGATCCAATAAATATAGTTTCAGTATATATATTTATGTACTGATAGATTGGCGAATGGTACTCTGACGTAGACCTTTTTGGCGTACGACTTCATATTGGTAAAAGAGTTAACTCAGACAATATTTCCCATCCGTTTCCACTTGTTGGCCGAACAGCAAGGGTCGTGACAATTTTGGTAAGTGAAATTTGATGAGAATTGTACCTTGCTTAAATATGTTTATTTCCTTCAACTGCACAAGAGTGACAAAATTGATATCAGAGTAAAGAGGTTTACATTGATCATTTAACAATTTATGAAACATAGTACATGTGTTCGTGTTTCTTATGACCCAGCTTTTTTACTTAATCCAAAAATAACATTTTTGTATATAACACATTATAATTACTCTGATGAAATTTAAAAATGAATGGAAAACAGGCGATTTGCGTGCGAGTGGCAGCTCGTGAAAAACACGTATCACCAGGGGAATATTAGTGCTGCGAAATTTCTACAGCTCTCTTGAGATACAACTTTAGACGCTTTTACTGGCCACTATAGACTTTTATAGGATATAACAAACAGCCAAGTTGTCGAGTAGAATTAACTTTATCAACATTATTTGCTGTAAATATAGAGATCTTGTTTCATGGTCTTACAAGTCATTCATCAATTCTTGAAACGTATAAATATGTCAAATAAGAAGACGCATTCATGCTTGCGAATGCATGTATATAGCGGCTACACAGGAAACCTCTAATAGGGCGTTCTCTTTCGCTGTATTGGTGAATGGGAGTTATTGGTAAATTAACTTAAGCAGTTTTGGAACTGGTTTGTTTGTTCGCTAGCACCAATTTATGAAAGGAAATGATCATATGTAAACATAATGCATTTGTTTGTTGATGTTCGTTTTAGTACTATACGTTACAATTTTTTTTTATTTTTTAACTTTTAGTACTACTTGTAAATAAAGTTAGTTTTTCTTGATTGCGAAACAAGTTCTTACAACGTATATTAATCGCTCTCGAGACTCAATCAAGATTTCAGCCATCTCGCAGAAAGTTAGTCAATGTGGTTATGTATTTGCCTTGCCTAGGAACATAACTTACTGCAAGTCCGTTGTTTGATTGTGTCTCTGTCCAGCAAGTGCCATACATTCAGTTGATTTTTCCCGTTCTCGGAGTGAAAGGTAGGGGAAAATCAATCTTAACAATGTTTTCTACTGACTCTTTTTATTTAAGAAAGAAATACAATAACTAGTACACTAAGCGAAGGAATCTTAAAAGAAATTATGCTTGAACCATGTAAAGAATAACGAAAACACAAAATGTTTTTGTAGTAAATATGTGAACCCGTAAGTATTTAAAATATTAAGTGAAAGATTTTGCAAATGACTGATAGAACATACTATAATAAGCAACGCCTTCTTTCCGTCGAGATTTGGAGGTTTACAATTATCCTTTATTGTATAACTTGTCAATATTCTATAAATGAAAGTACAAAATGTACGTAGGTAACTAATCAATTTACATAACTTTCGTATCTAATTGTGTTCTATTATTCAAAGTGTACCTAGTGTATTTATATAATTTACATTTAATATCTATTTTGTTTGACTTATATTTACAGTTATTAAATTATACTATATTGAACTATTGAACAAAAGGCATGGCAGTATAAAATATAAATTGATGACATTGCAAATAAATGTAAAGGTATAGAAAAAAATGATAGTTTATTGAATATAAATTGACCATAATTCCATTTCAAAATATGTTATTGAATATTGCAATACATGTTACACACGATACTTGTGTCAACGACAAATGGTTTCGTCAAGACAGTATAAATTATGATTGTGAACCGAAAAAGGAAGTGTTTAAGAGGTACTTATGTGATAAAACAAGCAACTGGATGTTTATCTTAGTTTACCATCGTATCTTTTATGGATTTCTGAAGGTTATTGTATGATTGAATAAAAACGCATTTTGATGCAAAAACACCGCGGAAGTCAGGAAGTATAGACCGTGCAATTGTGGTGGTCTTAAAGAATATTGCTTTTAAAAAGGTCACTGTTTTAAGAGAAACATTTTTTATCTATTTATGTTAATACATTTGTAATAGCACTGATTGGTTCCACGACAATTCTGTACTGAAAGTTAGGAAGAAAGCTATTCCTTACGTTACAATTTAAGAGCACGTATACGTAGTTTTTTTGCAGAAGTGAGTGTCAAAGATCCATTCAGGTGCTTGCTACATACACATTCCTTAAGCACTGTGTGCGTCTAAATCGAGAAAATAACCAGCTCAAATGAACATTCTGACATCCAATTTCTACTTTGATAGCAATGTCAAATAATACCGTCTCAGCATGTAACAAGTCAGGGCATAATTCTTAGACTTTTCCAGTTTCCATTGATCGCAGTGTAATTTAAAGTTTCCATATTACTTACCGTCTATAGTTCAGTTGATTCCAATTAACTTATAAATGAAATTGTCAAAACCAATGATTGTCCTAGCAGATTTCGTCTGCTGCACGTAACATAGCTCTTGGGCGCTCTATGTTGACGCTTTCGAAGGCACGATAATGTCTTGAGTGATAAACTTTCTAAACTCAGGGGATCTCATGCGTTGCGTGCGAGCTAAGGGATTACCGTGTCAACATAAAAATTGGCTTTGTTTTATCAACTGATGTTTGATCAATAAGTCTTCATTCCCTTTCAACAGAAGAAATAAATAAAGCCCTGTGAACTAGGTCGAAAGAATGTTGGAAAACAAAGTGACGGTGATAAAACATATGTTAAGGTCATCATGCTGAGCAATGGAAATATTGCTCAGTGTGATTGTTTTTATCTTACAATTACTGTTAATAAAAAAATATTTCCGTTTTGCCTTCATATTGTAATATGAATATAGAAATTAGTTGTTATGTAAGCAAAGCGATTTCTATGCTACATGCATAAAGACAGATTTCATTATCGACTTCAGTTATGAAAGTTATAATATAACCGATTTTAGCACGGACGCATGAGCGTAGTACATGTATCAAGAATATAGATAATCTTTTACCACTTATGGCGTGAAGTGACATTCGCCACGTGGTCGGATGTGTTTTTCTAGTTTACGCACCACTAATCTTGATTCTAAATTCAATACTATTCCTAATTGTATAAGTGTATTTTTAGAATGTACAAATGTATTCAACACTGTAAAACAGCAGAGTAAATGGTAAGCTTCCCAACAGATAAACATAACATAACGTTTATCAAGATGTATCTCACTACACGGGGACATATTTTCTACATTTTCCCAATAAATGGTATAATTCTTCAATCATATTTTACTACAGGACTATATATTACAAGCCGTTGTATCTGAATCAAAGCCAATCTTTGAGGCCTGGAAATTTATGTGTTTGCCATAGACATAATGTCTGTCTTATTTGACCCATTACAGAGAGAAAATTATTTTTGATACTCCATTTTATGTTGTATGTTATAAGGTAGGCAGATACCGAAGTCTTTAGTAATGGTTTTATAAGGAAATGTGGAAAATAGTTCACGTTTTGTTCAAATCATTTTCCCGATACAGAATATGTTAGTAGTACAAAACAAGTATTAATAATTAAACAAATACCAACAAATGCCCATATACATTAGTTCTTGAATAATTATGTGTTGTTGCTTTAAACAATCTGATTTTGAAAGATATATATATATATTTAAAAGTAATAGTTCTAAAATGTTAATTTAAAATAGAAATAAAAGGAAAAACAATCAATATAATGAATTTAACTACCTTTACTAACATTATCGGGTATACGGGTATGGACCTACGTTTGTAACATCATCACCGTTTACTGTAGTGTTGTACATTGTCTGACAGAAACAGAATGCAGATTCATTAACTGTACAATGCTTGAATCTAGACTCGCCACTTTGTAAACGTTTGTATGTAAGAAAACCGCGCTTGTCTGCTTATTTACCGCCACACGCCAGAGCACAGGTTATCGCAATATCTAAGTTTCATTAAGCATTCAAACAGAAAAGTGTTTCACCGTTTGTTTAATCGGTATCCTGTATCATTAAAATGGGGCAGAAAAAATGCCAGCGATTTTGTTTGTTTCGCCCATCTTTAGCTCCGTATTTATCAACACGATCAATATGCTGTAATTTTTACCACTTATAAAAACACGAATCCGACGGAATATGAATCGTTTGACAGAATGATTAATTTGCTGGCATCAATTCCCCACAATTTGCCAACGGCTCTTTCATTGCTGTATCCAACCATAGGAGCTCAACGTATTACTTGATGTTTAATATCAGCGGAACTATCTGTTGGATGAGGCTATCATTTCATTTCCTTCACTTTCTTACAAATGATGATATGAGTGACAGAGATAATATGAAATCAATTAAAACACTAGAATTCCTTGACTTTCGCCCTTGTTTTGACATGGAATCAAATAGGAATAAGCTCTGCTATATTTCATCTCTCTTCTTAACCTGTTAAACATACTAAGAAGTTATAGGAGATAAGATTAGACATGTAATCAAACTCAGGGGTAATTAGGGTCTTGGCCTTAGGCTGTAATTTGTGGGAAGATGGTGCAAATATTAAGGAAATAACGTTATTTGTTGGATCCCAGGGCAATCGAATGTTGTATAAAGTTCTTTGTGCAAAATATGTCTGCACTAATTTAACGCCTTTGATGTATTACTCACAAAAGAACATACTTAAACACCATTAATCATTCAAAATGTCTTTTCTGCAAAGAAACAAAATGCGAAACTACGGGAATTTAAGATTACCTTACTGTATGCAGCACTGGAGGAATGTTAAAATTTAATGAATATTCTGTGCAAACTGTGAAAAAAGAGATTTTTGTTACTTTGCAAATTATAGCTAAATGTATATTTGAATATTTTATCAATCTAATATTAATGTTTTAGAATCTTTCGTATAATCGACTGATTTGCTGAATTGTAAACACTTTGTGTAAATGTCTACTCCTCATACACTTATGCTAATTAACGCTGTTGCATCTGTATGGCTATGCGAAATAGCCACAAAAAAATTGTAAATCATATTTAAAGCTGCCCGCTCTCAGATTTTGGTAAAAAAATAAACTTCTTCAAACTGTATGATACATGTAATAACTTATTTTAGAATATAAAGTCATATGAAAAGGTTCCAGTATAAATTCCTGTAAAGCATATCTGTAGATTTGAAAGAATACGCTACCAAATAATAAAGCGTTGCGAACGCTTTTGAAATTCCAATATAAACGAATAGTGAAGCAGTGTCGTTAAACTAGCATTTTCAATCGATTTTGGAAGTTCCTACCTAGATGTTTCATACATTGTATATTTTTGATTCTAGCCTTTAGTTTAATATTAATGTATTAGTATGTCATTTAAAAAAATATATTTTTCAACGGCAACTGGCAGCGAGCAACTTTAAAGAAGATGTTCATTACCAATTTTATTTTACGATTAATTCATAGTTATTACGTAAATGTCTGATTTTAAACTCATCTGGACATTACCTTTGTACGAAACTCTATTGTAGGTCTGATACTTATAGCGCTTTCTTCTTTGACTTTTCGTTCTGATGTAATTATGCAGTCAGTCGTGTCTGGACGATCTGTTTACCTTACATACCTCTTTTTGTGCCCGTTATCTCTTAGGGGAGTGCAGATGCGTTCTGCACTTTATGATAACTGACTTTCGTAATTCAGTCTGAATCCCTCAGTTTTGCCAACGGTGAACTCCCAGTACAAGTAGATTAGGATATAGCAGAAACTCACCAATAAATCTTTTGATAACTTAACAGTAAAATCACGACTGTACATTGTTCTTAGTGTAAGCAGGACTTGTTTTATTTAAAATTATTTTAAATGGCGAACTGATGCACTATTATATTGATTCAGCTATACAAAACATGATGCCACTAAAACGCAACACTATGTATTTAAAAATGACTTTATGTAAATCCTGTACATGTATTTGATCTCTCTGTTTTATTTTGAATACAGCAAATACTTTTCATATGCACTGCATCAGACATTATTTATATATTGGAAATGCATTTGATATGTCTTGATTGATGACTGCATAGCATTTCAGTATAAACATTGCATTTAATGCAGTACAGACATTTTCTATTTAAATCCTGGCGTCGAATCTGATTTAACAGTATCATTGTTTGCATTTTCTATATTCAGGAAAAGCCATTTTGTATGTACAAAAGAGATCACAAGGTTCGCGAAGGTAATGACAGATTTGAGGGATTTGCAATAGATTTGATACGTGAAGTTGCAACTATGCTGAAGTTTGAGTACGAGTTGTATCTTGTACATGATAATAACTTTGGCACAAAAAGAGGAGACGGGAGCTGGAACGGAATGATAGGGGAGCTTCTCGAAGGCGTAAGTGCACAAACAAAACCATTGTAAGCTATTAAGCAAGTAATCGTCATAATTTGAAAAACATGTTGACCTTTAGTTAGGTTAGTTTCTCAAAGAATTTGTTAAGCAAGCAGTATTACATATACTTATTTTCTCAGTCACAGATAAACGTATTAGGACTAATTACTAGTGTTCTTACCAACATCATTTATTGCAGCATGCAAGCGATTTTCCTTAACTCAAAGAATGAGAGCGGCTATGTAACAGCTATCGTTTCATTACACATTGTAAATGTTATTACTTTATCTGTGGTTTAACCTCTTCTGGGTTGTTAGATTAGAACGGCAGAGTGTATGAGTAAATTTGAATTGAACAAGTTTAAGTTAAATATACATTGTAGCGTATTGTTTTAGATCGTTTCTTCAATTTAATATTTTTATGTTAGCATTAACTTGTGTAAGCTCTTCGTTCAAGAAATATGTGATTAAAAATGTATGCAAATACGTTACGACATGTTAAGTGGCATTTCTAAATTAGTAAAACGATATGGCAAAGTTATATTTATCATGCATTTGTAGCGTAAAGGCATTGTATATGTCAGTTCTTCAGGCACAAGAACGAACTATCCAATAATTTTGAAATATTACCTTCTAAGAAAATAATTGTCTAAGATGTACAAACGGTCTGGTTATTGAGATCAGTTTATTAAACATTAATCAGTCCTAAACATGGGATTATTTTGAAGGTTATTGAGCATATGGGAACGTTTAATGATTAGCTGCAAATTTTATAGCCCTTGTCTGATGAATTCGGATAAGTATTGTCAGTTTTTATTTCCTTGTCCATTAGAAATGTGCCGCTGAAATTGGCCGTGTTTATACAACGAGAACATGTTTACGACTTGAGGTCATATATATTTGTCAGTGTCAGACAAAATTTGAGGAGATCAGATCTGTGAACGTATATTCATTAGATGAAAGAATTCGGCTCGAGGACAAGTGAACGGTGTTAACGAGTAGCCACATATATATCAAAAGGTTGTTACGTCTTGGACAGTTACGTTACTAGACATTTCATGTCTGGTTCTTTTCTTCAATTCTATCAAAGAAAAACAATTAAGAAGGTTCATGTTTCAAGTATTTTCCTTTTTCATGTCAAAAGACTACGCAAAATATATTCTATGTTGTATTTGTTCTGTCGGTTTAAACAAGAATGATTCCGATACAATGTTTTATATCCAGAAATACTAAAATAAGATACTTATCATGCTAGTGGTCTTAAAAAAGGATATTTAAGATGACTAGTTTTTTTACTTCATTCTGTTAATAAAAATAATGTTTCTGTGTTAACTTTAACTTAGAGTTGTATATCTTTAACTTAGAGGTGTATATCTTTAAGTTAAAAGTTGTCCGTACTGCTTATCTCCATTGTACATCGTTGCCATCTCAAATATTAAAACGACATGTGTATAACAACATATCGTTTTTATAATGGGTTACTTCATTCTGACATATCCGGAGGAGAAATGAGAAACGGTTTCTGTCTGATTGCAAAACATAGAAAATAAATGAATCTTGGAAGTTGCCAAGTAAACTTTGGTGGCGTGTAGCATTTATCAAATTCATGCGTATAAATGAGGGCGTTGTTCTAAACAAAATTAAGTTGAGTGCTCAATGCAAATTAAGCGACATAGTTTGATTATAGTTTTTATGCTCCCAAAGCTTGGACTATCAAAATTGCAACGTCCGTCCGTTCGTTTGTTCTTAGAATGTTTCTAGTCCGAGCTGTTTTTTTGTCATGCATTGAAGGATTTTGAAATATCTTGGCACAAATGTTTAGCGCATCAAGACGACGACGGGCGGGCCAGGCTCACGTCCCTACCTCAAAAGTCAAGGTCACACTTAGAGTTTCAAGGTAATGGAATCCTTTATATATGCCCACATTTGTGCACTGTAACTTTTGCATTGAAGTACTTTAAAATAACTTGGCATTGATGTTCAGCAGCACATCAAGACGACGTGTCGCATTGCAAGACCCACTTGCCTACCTCATATCCCAAGGTCACACTAAGAGTTTAAAGGAAATGGAATGTTGTATAAATGCACACATTTGTGTCCGGGCTGAAAATTTGTCATGCATTGATTGATTTAAAATAGCTTGGCACAAATATTCATGCATATCATGGCGACGTGTCGTAAACAACACCTTTAGCCCTACCTCAAAGGTAAAGGTCACCCTGAGAGTATAAATGTAATAGAATCCTGTATGCATGGCAACTCTGTCATGCTTGGAAGGATTTTAAAATTACATGGCACATGTGTTAAGCACATTGGGAGGACATAGACTGTGAGACACCTCTTTTGGGGGCATTCGTCACTTACGAAGGCCAGCTCTTGTTATTGTTAGTGATTTGCAGTGTCAATAGAAATATAAGTGGCTGGTCATCTTATTGATTTTATTTGGTGTTGTGAGCGATTTGTTAACATTTTTGGTTTTATTTCAACAAATACAAAAACAAGATGAAACAAAACGATACAAGAACATAAGACATACATTTACACGGAAGTACCAACTACATCATAAAGAACATTTTTATTGGTCTCGTTTCAGAATGCAACCATGTCGGTTGCGCCGTTGAGCATTAATTCAGAAAGAGAGGCAGCCGTAGACTTTACTAAACCTTTTATGACAAGATATATAAGTGTGTTGATGAAAGTCCCACGGTCTGAAACATCTTATTTCGAGTTTCTTAACCCTCTTCATCCAACTGTCTGGTTTTGTACCCTAGGTGCCTTTGTCTTTGTTAGCATTGTTTTATATATTCTCGAACGTATTGGAGCTATTGACAGAAAGGAGTGTCCTTCTATAAGTTTTAAAGAGAGTTTCTGGTTTGTGTTTGGTTCTTTGCTTCAAGGAAGTACTGATTCTTCTCCTTCAACACTTCCAGGTAGAATACTAACATCATCTTGGTGGTTTTTTGCACTGATACTTATTTCGTCATACACAGCAAATTTGGCTGCTTTTCTGACTGTCAAGAAAATTAATACGCCAATAAAAACTGTAACCGACCTGGCCTCCCAGACAAAAATTAAATACGGCACGGTAAAGAGTAGCGGAATAATGTCGTTTTTCAAAAATACCGATATAGAGCATTTTTCAAAGATGTGGGCACAAATGTCTGAGATCGAACCGTCTTCAATGGTTAAATCGACTGAAGAAGGGTTCAAAAAGGTAAAGGAAGAATTGTATGCATTCTTTTGGGACACAACCGTCAATAAATATAAGACAATTGAAAACTGTGATTTTATGGAGATTGGTCCTCCGTTTGACCCAAAAGGTTTTGGTATTGGGGTACCACCAGGGGCTACATACAGAGAGGAGTTGTCAATGGCAATACTGAAGCTGAGTGATATAGGGCGACTGCATGAACTCGAAAACAGGTGCGTAGGCATCATTCAGATTGTTTTTTATATTGTTTATCAAATACTTGTTGTTCTGAATACAATATCCCAATGACACTGTTAAATGATATCCAGTCCGTTTTGAAAATAAACTGTCACTTACACATATTGATTTTTTTAATCATATTACGTCAGAGGATGTCCTTAATTTTTAAGTAGTTTTGAAAAGTCCACAACTACCGTTTACTTAATCCATTACAATGTAGTATGGTTAAGTTAGCACATAACGCATTTAACTAATGTGTGGCTGTATAGTTACTTAAGGTATATCGTATAAAGTACACTCACATAACTCCTTATAGGGTTCATTCATTGTGGTCTTATGAACTTGGTTTGGTATGTTTAGATGGTGGGGCCGCCGGAATTGCCCGGATCATGGTAAACCGTCAACTGACGAGACGTCGGAGCTGCAAATTGATAATGTAGCTGGTGTTTTCTTCATACTTGTGGGTGGGGTAGCTGTCGCAGCAGTAGTGTGCCTTGGAGAATACTTTGCTAAACAAATTTCGAACAGTGTCAAAAAGGTGAGTTCGATAAGAAATAAGAGACTGTGTGTAGATGGTTATTCTTGCAGCGAAAGTTCTTTGTACTAAGATTAATATATATTGTCCTTTACAAATATTTTGAACAGCAAATTCAGGGAATTAATATATACTAAAACATTCTTGCCTTCAACATTTTGCAATTACTATGCTAATAAAAGGTTCGTCATAAGTAAATATATCATAACTAGCTACATGTTTATATTGATTTAATAACCAATTGACAGCGGGGTTTTTTGTTAAACATTATTAAAAGATTAATTAGAATTGAGTGAAAATAAATGATTCTACACACCATTTAAGCTTTTTATATTGCTTTGAAGTACAGTACCATTGTCTTTTAATTGAACATGCGCATTAAATGGTAATCGTTAGGAGAGATAATGTTTTAGCTGTTTACCAGATTCGGAAATTTATTTTCGCGCATTTTACACATTTTCAACACAATTACAGCTTTATGTTGTATAACCACTATGATATCAAAATGAAAAGATTTTACTTTAAAGCTTTCAAAGTAGGAATTTAATTCTTAAGTTTAAAAATGTGTTAATACTTTGATAAGTTTTAGAAGCATTTTTTTTATTTCTTGCTTATCGTGTATATGAAAGGCTATTAGGTTCGGGTATTTAAAGTGACATTATGCTCATCTTACTGCACATAGTGCATTTTTGATGACAATTTTATAAAAGCAATTTTCGGTTGCTGTGCATTTAAATATGTAAACTAATAATAATGCCGCAATAGTATTTGAAGTTGGTGCTTTAGAAATAGAAAAAATGGACAAATAAAATAATAGTTCCTTCCCTCGCAGTGATCTCCCTTGTGTTGTCGTACTTGTTGGTAGAGATATTTCGGCAGTGGAAGGGAAGCAACTCCTGAATGTAGTTGTTGTTTTTTTTAAATTGACTCTCCCAGTCAAAATAGGAAAAGTAATATTTGGAAAGTTATTATTTCGTACTGGTAGCAGGAAGAGTTTGGTGTATTGGGTTAAAAGCTATTATTTCCTCTACCCTTTTTACACACATCTATTTCAGCTGGATTTTTTCTTGAAAGAAAATGTGTATAATGTCACTTTAATCTCGGTAAATACCGGCATTTGATTGTAGAACTATTATTGTGAAACGTCGTTATCATTTCAGACATGTTATACTAAACGTTAACAAAAACAGTCATTGTAAATACAAAACATACTTAAAAATATGTTTTCACATTGAAATACAAATAATTTGTTGAATCACTTATGGTTGTGTGTATTGGCAAAGGTGTGTTTGACAGTTTTATGGTTGTGATGAAGGGGTAGCAGGGGTTACGGTCCAGATGCAAGTAGATGTATAACCAAGAGTTTCGATTGACTCATTTTAAGGCAAACTCGCTAGCTTTTATGAAAGAAGTTTTATGAACAATTAAAATTATATCTTACCTTAAAATACATTTATTTTTTAAGTTACAATATATACAGCAACACTATTATTTCTAAAACTTTTGGTTACAGACAGACTAATGATTTAAAGATCACGAAGGTTAAGATTACTACATGTAAATATCGTGAACAATGTAATTCGTTTAGTTTTAGGAACCTGTAAGATCTTTCTTTGCATAATTTGTAAGGCAAAACATAGTGTCTGCATAGTCCTTTTGTTTATTGCAGGGCAGGTTTGTCGTTGTGCACTATCATCTTCTAACATTAAACCTTTGGCATTATATTTGTTACACAACCACTTTTAAATTGACGTTCGTCACTACATACACATTATGTCCTTTCACCAATCCTCTAACGCATACGCACTTACTTAATATACTTTTATTCTTGCTGTTATAGTTTTTTAATATCCTAAAATACCGCTTTCTAAGCTTTTATGTCATTAAATTAATTTGATATTTTGGTGATGATATACTAACTTAATTATGACCGAAATGAATTCCGTAGATATTCAAATATTCGTTTTAGTCGTTCTCGGGAAAGTCATACAATACCCTAAGATCATATATCAGTGTCATATATGAGCCAGTAAATTTATAATCCTTCTGTTCGATGTAACTTTTGACCGGATTTCATCTAGTTAACACAATTACGAATGATAAATGGAAACGGCCTCTTGTCAGTTCTAATGGATTATGTACGAATTTTTGCCAGTGTTTGCCGCCATGGTCAATGTTACATCAACTTAATCATCTTTCGATTCAAATGTTAACAGCCATTATGAAAAATGGTTTTTATCGACTAGCTAGATTTCAAAGCAGACGTGCAAATTATTTTAGCCGTTTATACAGTTATCCTTAGTTAATTCCATTATGGAAAATGCTTTGCTTTTAATTAATATTGATTTTGACGATAAGTGACTTGTAATTTGTAAACAATGCATTTAGAGATTTGTATGATAATTAGATAACAATGAATAATTGATTAAACACAATGAGTATGCAAACATGTTCTCTACATTTCTCGGAAAACAAGCATACATTTTACACAGTTATTTTGTCTTGCACGGTCTGTAATAACGCTGTTTGGTTGCTTTTATATTCTTGTACAGGCTTACAAAAGAAACAACACGTGTAAGTCATTATCAAATAACAAATTAAGCACGAGTGCATTATGTAGACTAAAATACACTGAACTACCTCAAAACTGCAATGGCAATTATTATACAAGCTTTGCATGAAGATATGCATAACAATTAACACAGCGGCATCAGCAATACGGCACTTTGCTTATTAACATGTACATAGAGACACATAATAAAGGTTATGACAGCATAAGGCGATTGTTAGAATGTATCGCAAATAATTGCCACTTATTTCGTTTCGAGGTTTTAATTTTTTTTTCAAGGAATAAATTATTCACTTTATGACTAATTTTCATGCATACGAGTACAACCATGCTACACATTAGTCAGGAAAGATTCCTAAAACACAGCAGATACTTTGCAAACACTTAAAAGCATGTCATTTTAATTTTTAATTGTTTATAGTCCCGGCCGAATGTGGGATTTTTCCCCTAGTTAACTCGCCAAGACCCCAGTATGAATCCCATGCATACTGGTACCAATCTTACCTGACTGCAATACCCAGTCTGTTTTGTCCCAAGATTATGGTTATTTAGCAAAATTGTGTAAAAATGCCATTATATATATAGCCAAAAGATAGGTGTACTAGTTTGCAGGCCAGACACGTGTTTCTAGCGTCCATTGGTGCTTGAACCATTTTACCTCGTGATTTCTTCATTTGGTGTTATATCGCAGTAGAAGTTTTTTTAGTAGTAACATCTAGCAGTCAAACAGAAGAGAAAAGGGTTATCTATAAATCGACGGCCAAATTATTAATGTATAGTATAATATACTAGTTAACTTATTGAAAGGCTTTTATAACAAACTGTGACATATAGAGAGTTTTAAAAACAAGTGTAAAAATTTAAAAAAGAAAACTTTACAGTAATATTCCTTTTGTTTATTTTATATATATATATATTATTCGTAACTTTGGAAATTTTCTTTGTTAAAAGTTATTCATATGATAAATGTTTTAATAAAAATATGAAGATCACTTTGAATAGTAAAATGGATTGAAAATAAAAAGACGGGGCAATTAACATTAAAGAAATGTCAGTTAATCAACAGAGAGAACATTACGGAGAACAAGCTTGTATGGACATTTTACATGTAGCGATGCACATCGTTATGGAAAAGAAACCAATAAAATTAAAGTTATATACAAGTGGCCATTTATCAAAATCAGTATCCCGGCAGATCACTTAACCTACGACGTTTTTAACTGAAACATGTGTTTATAACAGAAATAGTGAATAATCCAAGGATCGAAGGAAATGGTATGCCTCATTTTAGGAACCATTGTAAATGATCACTAAAATGCTTTGAAAAAACTATACCAAGTAACCTTAGCCCGCGCATTTAATGTCTGACCATTGTATACAAATTGTATTACTGTACTTGTAAATTGATATTGATATGTCGGGAAAATACTATGTGTCTGAGGGCATAAGATGATAAGTAATATACTAAGTATATTAACGGGAAAATAATATCATAGATGTTACCTTGCAGTTATTTAAGAATTTTGCAGTCGTAACGATACTGTTTCAAGCAATACGCATTTATTTTCTTTGCTTTGCTGACTTCAACTGCAGCTTGACAGTCTATTTATTTATACGCAGACATAAACGCCTGTTTTGCTTCAAACATTTGTTTTACAGCTTATTGCGTTTCCTTTCGGTACATCCTAGGTGCGACACTATCGACTTAGCTGTAATTTGCTGAGTATATTTAGTTGAACTTACTTAATATGAAAGACCACAATGATGAAATTAATTGAACTTTGTTACATGTATATAGATTGTATTTCCACAGGATGCATTTTAAAAAGACTCATGCAGTCATATTTCATATTTCAGAGAGCTTTAGTGCGAGGATCGCTTGTCGCTATGGATATTCTTCAGAATATTGGTCGTTCAATGAATACCGATGAACAAAATAGAGCCCCTCAATGATTTTTACTTTGTCATTTTCAACATGTGTGTTAGGTTTTACATGAACTCATCAAACTCGCCTTGGGTGTTTTCTTTACTTATAATCTTAACTTTTATCTTACATTTCGTAATCATAAAATGATTAATAGCTTACTTTGTGTTCCGCTTGAATAAAGAAGGTTTTTTTTTGTCAAAGCATGCTTTTCCTGAGATTGCTTGCTTGATAGTAGAATTTTTGAATATATCTAATTTTATCAAGGAGCTCAAAACAACTATATTCAAACAAAAACATATCAGGGATGCCCACCACGCACTATATTCAAACCCCACACCCCCCCCCCCCCCCCCCCCCCCCCCCCCCCCCCCCCCCCCCCCCCCCCCCCCCCCCCCCCCCCCCCCCCCCCCCCCCCCCCCCCCCCCCCCCCCCCCCCCCCCCCCCCCCCCCCCCCCCCCCCCCCCCCCCCCCCCCCCCCCCCCCCCCCCCCCCCAAAAAAAAAAAAAAAAAAAAAAAAAAAAAAAAAAAAAAAAAAAAAAAAAAAAAAAAAAAAACCAAACCCGTCTTCATGTTGAATATATATTAATTATAATTACTCCAACATTGTGTTTATGCTACATATAGGTTTGCTGTTTTCATGAGCGAGAGTAGATTTATTGTGAAAACTGATATGAGTTTATTCAATTGAACTTAGAAAATGATTGAATAGCATAAAGAAGTTATCGGTTTGACATCTTAGCTTATCTGAAAGATAATTCCGCTATGATAAAATTACAACGCAGTGTAAAGATTTAGAAACTCAATATTATTAACATCCTGTAGTCCTTTCGCTTTTAAAGAGTTTCATATTTTAACCTATAAATCAATGGCGCATTACATTACATGTACATAATTTCATACTACTTTTAAGACAGTGTTACCATATTTCCTTGTTGAATAATTGTCTTTGTAAATGTTCATACAATTAAATCATAATTTCGCGATACTACAAACGCAACATTCCTTTTTGTGTTGCAAATCTTTCAGTGCATTTAGTAATTTTTTACTAAATATATGAGGGGTTTGCGAAAAATCCATGGAAAGTTCTCATATTCCTTTACTTAAACACTACTGTTTGACAAAATGTGTAATGTTACTATGATAAAGTATATACAATTTACTGCAGTGGGTTTTCATTATACTTTAACACACGTTCTACGTATAGTCGCTTGAGCAACCTCATGTTGACATGGGTGAGGCAGTTTCATATAATAAGCAAACTGTTTAGAATCTGTGAAAACTTTTTCGCATGCTGACGATAATAGACGTCTTCTAAATTTGCTGAAGCCATTGCAGTTGTTTTCCGCAGCAAGTGGGTTCTTCATTCCATCCAATAGGTTCTTCGAATAAATCGTTTTATCATCGATTTACTTTTATTCAGTACAATCCAAAATGTCCTCAAATATGCTTGCTGCCTGTAAATTCAACGTCCAACAAAAACTGTTTGAAAGTTTGTAATTGGATGCAAATTCTATACAATTTCAAATGAAAATTATGACTTTCTGTTGTCATAAAAGTCCAATGTTTTGAACGATAATTGATGACGCAGTGAATTTCTCCCGGTAATGTTAATAAGACGTTGCTGTACAACGTATATGTACGTACTAACGTACATGTTTGAAAGTAAATATGAAAGACTTCAACAGTAAATTCAATACATGTATGCTTTGATGTATCTACAGTTTAATGTTTGTCTAAAATACACTCCATTTTTGGAAATACATTTTAAAGATATATACACACAAAAACTTATACCCTTATAACGAAAAGGAATAAACCACTGAATGTTACATGTATAGAGTAATTAGCCAATCATCAATATTATGTAAACGTTAACAGCAAAGGACTGATATTATTCATTGTATTTTATGTACTATTGCTTGTTCGCCAGGGCTCGCTGCTACCTGAAATATCTTGTTGCTTCAACTATATACATGTGCGTCTGCACTGAATAGAATTTACAGATTCTTTATCAAGCATTATCTTTATCTATTGTGATTTTGAACATTTAAGTCTATTTCTACATGCATGCATGCTTGTACTTAAATGCACAGTTTGCAGTTCTGCATGTTTCAAAATTGTTTTTTGTATATATCTGTTAAATCATGTTTTGATAATTGTTATTTTTCCTGTGATATATTGTATGTACTGTATAAGAGTCAGTATAAAGTCTTTAAAAGTGAAGCAATTGAAATAACCGACATGTGTTTACAGGCATTATTTCTTAATCATATCAGTCTTTTTTCTGTATCGTTATAGGAGAAGCATGCACGTGTGACCGACAAAGAAAGGGAGAGTTTTATCTGATGACAAATGGAATGATCAGTATTGTCCTGCATGAACTTCGATCAAATAGTTTATATCTGATCATGTTACATGTACGATCTATTTCTATGTATTCATTTAAAGTGTTACGTCAGTTGTTTCTTCATCAAGAGTTCATTGCTGTGATGTGATTCGTGAGTTATACTTGGCTTAAACATATTAATTGCTATGTACATGTTTTCTAAATCAGCGAATATCCATATAATACATGGTTAGAAATAATTTTGCACAACATACCTGCATTACAATGTAATTAGTACATCTAGGTAATATTTTGCAAAAGGTAAATTTTGAGTAAACAGGATGGCTCGGGCATACAATTCATAGGAAAAGCAATTTGGGTCATCATTTGCAGTTTTTTGGTAGAATCATCAGTTATATTCATTTCATGAATAAATACTCATGTGTAATTAAAGTATCAAGTTCTTGCATAGAAAAAATAGTTCCAATAATGTAATTGTCAGAGACGCAAAATATACACAAGAAATTCTGTATATAATTGTCTTTTATTATGTGTGTTAGTATTTAAGGTGTGGGCAAATTAAAGAGTCCGCAAGAAAGATTTCATGTTAAAAGGTAAAAGAGGCTCGTTTGCAGTCACTCGGTTAGCTTGTAATCACTCGGTTAGCTTGTAATCGCTCTTTTAGCTTGTAATCACTCGGTAAGCTTGTTATCACTCGATTACAATCATTGTCACTTACATGTAATTCTGCTTCCTTTTGAAGGCTTTTTCGCAGTTTTGTTGCATCTTATTCTATACTGTACCTCGGACACAATGGTCTAATTAAAGTCACAAGGGTTACAACGGCCAACATCATTCAGTTATTACCAATTCCAACCGAACGTTGTAATGTATCGGGGAGTTTACTCCTGCTTGGTTAAGTGTGTGTACAAAACTAACTAACTAGTTTTCATGCTTAAGACATTTGTCGAAACGTTTGCAAAAATATGCGAGAGCACTGAAATGCAGTAGTCTTGTTACGTTTTATACATGAACCGTTACTAGATCCTCATTTGGTCGATAGTTCTTTGGTACTAACTTTTAATGTCAAAATTGCCAGTGCTGTATTCCAAAGCTCTAGCGTTCTATACATAAAAGCCTAAAATAGCGATTAGGCATCTTTCAATTTTACAATTGTTTTTTTTTCGGAAAATTAACAATACAATGTACAATAAAATTATATAAATATAGCTATGTATTCAGATGTTACTCGTTTAAGTTAGATTTCGAGTTTATTGTCTTCGCCGAAATGACGGACAACTAGAATTCAAAGGGAAAGCACAATGTCTTCTATCTAGATTATTTCCTTTGCATTGCAAACTGTCCATTAAATCGCATGAACAGTCTACCATTTTGTTTCTTCTAAAATATATTGCAAGCGTCTGGTGATTTCATCGAGTTCATAATATTGTTATGATGTTATATGTTTCGAATGGATGTTTTACGTGTTGTCACTTCACAAACAATGAGACTGCATGATATATAGCAGCACTTGATTATGCATTACTTATGTTGTAAGGTGGTCATTTCACAAGATGACTTGGCAAGTTCTGTGATACGTTATCACTTTGAAATTCATTACACATAGTTATGTCTTTTGTCCCAAAGTTCAAAGCTTCTGGTCCATCCTAAAAAGACGTCTTTTTTGTATAATTGAAACATTTTTAGGATTATGTAAAAGACATGGGAAACGGGTACAGACCTTTTAAAATATCATTTTGGAAATCGTATAATTCTACATATACTACGGTTTAATGGTACATAAAGTATAAGGTTGTACTTTCATACTATCATAAGTACTTGCGATAGTTTTGTGTGAGAGCGAATGGTGTATTGTATCATATGTTTGTTTCTCTTATATGTCCATGTCATTTAATTGCAACACGAAAATGAGATTGCTTCGTTCTAGCTAGAAACAGATCTCTAATTTGCCAGATAAAAGCCGGTCTGTATCACAATTCCTTTTATCCCCCAACGAGGCAGAGTGATGATATTTAGGCGTCGTCCGTTCGTCCGGAGTCTTAACTAAGCCACTTATTGATAACATTTCATGAAACTTAAAAAAGATCAGCATAAGGCGGCACTGTACTCTAAATGCTCTCTTATGCACAAGTAATCAACTTTGTAGTAACAATGGAGAATTTAGATTTTTATATTTATAAAGGGGGGAATAACGCTTTCCTTTTCATATGCTTTATAGAAAAGTAAGAGTTCTTGTATACTAGTATTCTATATGAAAATTTAAAAATCTTATTCTCTGAAACCAGTTGACAGAATTTACTTGTATGTGGTATAAATAATCATCTAATGGGTGTTTGTTACATTTCACAAGATTGTTACAATCCATGAAAACATGAGACCTTAAAAGGAAAGACAAAAATAATTTGACTTTGAATCGAAGAACTTGGTAAGAGTAACACACTGTTGAAAGTATTTTTACAATCGGAGTATGAAATGTGAAGATATTGCAGATTGAAAATTTTAAGATTATGGAGGCAGCCAATTTGAATTTGTGATGCCATAGTGCTGTTTTTAAATATTCATACATATATTACAGTAACTTCTAAGTTAAAACAGCAGCTTCAAATGTATATTAAAACATGGTAACCTATAAGATTCTTAATTAATTTTATCCATTTCAGGCGAAAAGCAATCATGAATAAAAGAGTAAATGGTGTTCATAATACAGTTTTGAAAAGGGACGTGTCTAATAGTATGTTTAATTTGCATATATTTGCATATTTACTAAATCTTACACTTCTCAGAGCTCTAATATTTTTTATCTGATTTCAAAAAATCTTTTAACAGAGTGTTTATGTTAACAAGCAATTAATTTCAGGCTAAGTTATATTTTGACTTGCGTTACCATTTAACTATATATTAACTTGTATATTATTTCTTTGAAATCAGTAGTCAGACATTTACTGGATAAGCTTATGGTACCTAAGAAAAACTGCTTGATGAAAACTGACTTCCTCAGAAATGAGGCACTTATGTGGTCGGGCTCCTTTTCATATTAGTATTAAAAAACGTTTTGTTTTAAACTAAAAGACGATCCCTTAAAAATGAGGCTTCCAGTGGGCCATTTCACCGGTAGGCCATTTTTCCTATATAACCTGTACAAAAACTTTAAAACAATAGTGATCAGAAAGTGATTTAATCTTGTCACATTTAATAGGTTTATCGCATTTTACCAAAACTGCAAATGGAAACTCATCTATAAACAGGAAATTCATAGCATCTGAAATAAGGCATCCATAGGGAATGGGGCTGTTTAATTTAAGCACTCTGTTTTCCCAATATAACCAGCAAAGAAACTTTGAAAATTCTTTTCTTTCAATCCAGTCTCTCTAACTTCATTTTGATTTACACAAATGCTGTAATAACGCTATACAAATATTGCTAAAAAAACTTTATCTCTTCATAAATATTGGTCTTACGGCGGAGGATACCAATTCAACGAGTTTCCTGCCATTGTAACATTTTAATATTGCATCATGCGTTGCTAAACATACCCGCCAACACGACATAAGTCAACTTAAGAAAAACACCAAAAGCATAACGAATGTTATATATTTCGCATATGCCTATAATTAAAAAGGTCAAAAAGTTAAAATGCTAATTCCCTATCAGCCAAAACCGACTATGGATCTACAACAAACAGAGGTTTAAAGGGATACATTTGTACAGCTCGTATTAAAACAATCTTTTTGTGCATTTCTTTATCATATTCAACATAAGAAATAAGTAGATAATTTTATTTCTATGTAATTTTGCTGAGTGTATGTGTGAATGTTTCTGTAAACATTTTATCTTCGTCCAACTTTTATATTTATAGTTTGCATGTTTATACACCATTTCAATATATTATCTTAAAAGCATTTTGGAAGTGAATGTATAATTCCGTTGTTTTACAGAAGTCTATTTTTGGATTTGAAAACAGACCAATCACGTCTACATTGTCCAATTGTTAAAGCAATTTGATTTGCATATTGCGACCATTTTGTATCATTTTGTATATTGAATATCTCAATATCATTATGTCCACCGAAGATATAGACCCGTCACACCATTCAAATACTTCAAGAATATATATCCCCGTATCAGAGCCACAAGAATTGTATTTTTTCACATTCTTAAAGACAGTGGTACCAAGGATTTAAGAAGTCATGTACAGTCAAGAGTATAATTATATTACTTAAAATTTAGATCCCATATGAATTAGTGTTTTAACTTTTTAACATGACAGAAAAATAATATGTAATTTGATTATTTTATACGATTTGCTATAATTTATTATTTCAAATCACATTATATTAAAAAAAGAAGTAACATTTATTGATCATATCTAAATGATTTTGTTAAAGACATAATGAAATGAAAATTGAATAATAAAAATCCATCGTTTACACGTGTTCAGTTTTATTACACACCTGACATAATAATGGCACCAAAGAAAAGGGAAAGCCTTGCTTCATATGTACAGCATATTGCTGCGACACAAACAAAGTCATTAATGTACCAGGATCACTTTGAATTCATTAATAGGATACTGAGAGGACGATGTTCTATTCACTCTAAAACAATGTTGGTATATGCCTTTCTTTCGCATTCAAATCGTTTCTTCACAAAAACGAGTTGCCATAAAGCCTTTATTATGTTTTGCAACATATCATTGAAAAATTCCGCGCTATATTTCTAACATGTACTTATCGGTTTAAAAGCTAAGTTAGGAATGTGTTTAATACAAATACCAGTAAGACATCTTTCTTGGGAAAATAAGAGCTACTACAGAAATTGTACTTTTAATTGTGTTACTGAGACTTTAAAAGGAAGAACAAGTTATCTTCTTACAATGTCCGTAAAGTGTTGATAGTCTGTATATTATAAATTTTATATTCTTCAATGCCATTAGCGTAACATTGTTGATTTTTAACTACACCAGTGCGCTCAAATACTTCATAATTAAGGCAAGTGTAATACCAACTTGATTTCAGCATTTGTGAATACTGCACCATATCCATTACAGATGTAATTTAAAGTACATAATATGGATTGTATTACTTGTAGCCCTATACCAAAACGATTCTCACAGGCGAATCATGGTTCGCCGAATAGCAATAACACGTTTAAATGTACGCAATGTATATGCCCCCAAAGGTTGACATATTAAAGTTTTCCCTTGTTGTGAAGGTTTAACGGTAAGTGCGCTGTTAGATATCTTCTTATTATTGGAAGCAATGGGAAAGTACCGAACAAATGCCCATTCGAAGTCCGTCCGTATGTGCGTCCTTCCAAATTTTAATTTCCTCATGCATGAAGGAAGTTTCAAATACTATTGCACACATGTTCAGCTAATGAAGACGTCATGTCACGTGCAAGATCCACGTCCCTACTCAATTAAATCGTCATATTTATACTAGTATATGGATACATTCGTGTCTTGACTGTAACTTCGTCGTGCATTTAAGAACTAAATATTAATTGGCACACACGACGATTTGTCGCATACAAGACCACGGACCTATTTCAAATGTCAGGGAATGTATACATGGTAACTCTTTCGTACATGGAAGGATTTTAAAGTCACATGGCACACTTGTTAAGCACATGGAGGTGACACATCATCCGCAAGTCCCGCGTCCTTACCTTTAAAGTTCGTACGCAAGTACCGGGTCCACACCTCGAAGGTCAAGGTCACATACTGTGTGACACCGCTTTGGAACATTTGCCTTTCTGAGGGACAACCCTTGTTTTTCAATCATATTGCATACTAATTAAGAAAGACTGTCTGACGACGCCTTTTTGTAAAGAAGCGAGATAAAAACATGAAACAAATATATATGTCAATATTTTTTTCAAGTACTTTGAGGTCCTTGTATCTTTGTAAATATGTTTATATTTTTGTAAGTACTTCATTGACTAAAAAAGGTTTTTAAATCATATATGCTTGGTCTGCACATACAGATGTATCTCTTTTAGTTTGTAGTATTGGCACAAGAAAGATCAATGTAAGTTTGACGAACATTATTTTTTCTGAATAGTTCGCCGGTAACATGTAAAACTGCAAAATGAGATAGACACGAAGTAAATGTATATGTATAACATCATAGAGTGACGCAAAAAAGATAGATATGTAAATGAGTTTACCAACCTCAAGTATCTTTTATTGGAAGCAATATGAAATAAGAACATATAAGGTACTATTTAAAAAAAACAAAAATGCATAATTTCATGTAATACTTGATTAAATATATCAGAATATATTTCCAAGACTAATATTAACATTACCAAGTTATTGGCGTGAAATGTACAATTCGGCACCCGTTTCTAAAAACAAAACAAAACAATACAGGCCTTATTTTCTTACAAACTTGGAAAACCGTTCTTATTCTAATTTAATCAAATACAGAATTGCAGCACACGTCAACTCAAATTTGAATAATAAAATGCTTCGCTTAATTTTACTTGATTGTAGGCAGTTATCAGTTGTTAAACAAACAAGCAAAATAAACTATATTCAATGAGTTCTTGAATAGCCATGATTGCAATAAGCATTTGTTTTAGTTTGACCGTTTTGTTCACAGTATGTATATAGAAAGAAACATACTGCCTGTTTTATATCGACAAATGGCATGCGATCGTAAAGAAATGATGGCAGAAACTATAAATTCAACAAAACACTGATACATCTAAGCTCTTATAGCACGACAAATTTCCCCGTCATTTACTATTCCATAGAAATTGTATTTTCTCATTTTTCCAACACATACCGTCGAAAAGACATTGTGTTAAAAGAACATCTCATAGTTCATAGGTTAACTGATTATCAAAGTTAACTAGATTTGGTTGAGTTATTGCTTTGAATATTCACTGGTCAATCAGATCTTCCTTAACAGTTCATTCCGTAATCGAGGGTAAGTCAAGGAAAGTTTCTGAAGACATTCATTAATAACTAAGGACATCACTGACCAAACTGAAATAGAATTACACGCATCTTCACTATTGAAATATAACGTACATATGCATAATTATGCTTAGAAATACACATTCCACAAATTTTGGGTGTTTATCAGTGTCGTTCTTAAAGAAAGCTGACAGCAGACAAAGTTATAGTATAACAAATTGAAATTCGCATTGCTTGCAAACTCAGTTAAAAGACCATAATAAGAGACCCGTCGGTAAGTAATGCGTCTATTGGCTACTGGTCTGGCCTGATGGCAGCTATTTCATGGAATTATTATCATCATTCATTCAGGCAGATCAATTTAACTTTCCGAAAATTAAAGTGTCCAGACCACCAGAAAACGTAGATTAAAGACCTTAATGAACATCTTATCAAACCTGTACCTCGTTATCCCAGAACGTCACTGCGTCGCCAATAACAACACAAATACCAGAAATACAAAATTTGATCAAATACACGTCGTTTATTTACAATAAATTGCATAATTTTACCTTTGCGCCATACACAAATGAAAAGTCGTTTAAAACTTTTTCTGGCTAATTAAGTGAAAAGTAGGCTAAACATATTTGAAATGCATTCCACTTTGAATATTCAATGTCTGTTTTGCAAATATCTTTTAGGTATGATATATGATGTGAAATTAATTTGTCCCGATATCTCTTTGTAAAATAAAACAAAAAATACATTTATATTTTAATAAAGTGTGGATCTAAACATATTTTGAAACGAACAGTAACCAAGTCGAACTTTTTTTCAACATCTGAAATATTATATTTTTTTTATAATAAAGAGTCACACAAAAAACGAATTCAATTCAAAGGCACATACATTGTATTTAGGCAGAAATAAGAATGTCAAAGAGGAGTCACCTTGGTACAGTGGTACAAAGTATAGCGCATTCGCCTAAGGATCGGAGGCTCCCGAATTCGATCCCCACCAGTGCCGAAGGAGTGGTAGTGTCCTGAGACCAGACACAGATCATTTCACATTGCCTCTCACACACTTGCTTCGAGGCTGATTCCATCTGGAGTCTCGGGAGCTACTCGATTAGCTTCAACGACCAGCTTACTTTCTCTTTTACTTTCAAGGTGTACTGTCTCAGGGATAGACATAATCAATCAAATAATAGAAACAAAACATCCCGATGCAAAGAAACTCAGATTTCACACATTTGACGTTAAAATCACGGATCCAGGTCTTGAATATGTGGAAAAAAATGAATTTTTATTATTAAATATGAGCCAGAAAATGTTTTGATAACCTTCAAAATTACGTCAATATTATAAACATAAAAGCCAACAACCAGCATCTTGCTAATATTTAACAACAATACGTAATGCGCGGCTTACTATATCAATAAGTCGTATGAGGTCACCTCTTACAAAATTCAATTCCTAAGCAAAGTATTGTCGCAAAGAAACTAAAAGTGTTCATACGTATGCGTTATGATAGACATCTCTGAACGTCGTGTACAAAGTTTTATTGACATAAATACCCTTGAATCAAGATTACCAAAGAAGTGGTAAAAACAAATAACAAGAAAAAAAGGTTTCAGATTTTTCACCAAGAAAATTGGATCCCTTTTTGTGATCAGCGTCATAATAACACAACTAATATTGTGACGACAACAAATCATACGATATCAAATATTTGTAATGTGTTTCAGATTTCTACAGACAATATTCATGTGTGACCAAATTTCTTTAGATAGACACAGGCTTTGAAATTCAGTTCCCTCGGTGTCTTGTCTGCTAGTGATCTACTTAACAAACTTGATTTCTTGGTGAATAACCAACTAAAATATTCAATGTATAAGAAAAATCAAATGTTAAATTAAATTGGATACATTCACGATTTTAATTTGAATATTTTCAAAAGTGTTTCACTTATTTTAAATGTTTTGACAATATTCTGAATTCTGAAGACATTATATACAAAATGTTTTAATATTTAGAAAAGATCAGCACATGCAATTATTTTTCTCAGCTCTAACCACACGTGATTGTGCTAAGAAATTGTTTTGATTTCCTCGAAGCACCATGATAATTGCTCACTCCATCTCAAAAACATACTATACATCTCTCCACTATTTTTCATAACATAATATAATATTTGATCAGCATTAAACAGCGTGTTCATGTTTTTAAATCACTTAACGAAAACGCCTTATATTTGAAAAACTACTCGTTATTTCAGATATTTGCCTTTGTTTATTGTCGTTTTCCCAGTCTCATAGTCAGTGTTGAGTATGCCCAGCGTACAAATAGTCGACCCAAAATGTCTGTTTTAGTCACGTAATGCCAAATTTAATGCATACGTGGTATTCACGGATATTTTCCTCCACAACAGCTAGCATGTGGGAAAGGCACCCCATACGTTTTTGATTCCTCTACCTGTAAGGCGATTAGCACACTGTTTCCTTGGGTCATGATTTTGTAGAATGTATCCTTTACAGACTTTTAGGCACCGCTATTTAATACAGAAGGCCATCATGATGAAGCATATCGCGAACCTCACTTTCTGCTGTCTTCACACAAGTCAGCCTCTTTGCAATACTTGGGCAGGATCCTCCTTAAGTTTTATTGTTCACCTTTAGATTTCACTAAGACAGGTGGTCCATTTCACATTTTACACTTATCTTACTGTACCTTATATCAGTGAACTTTATAGATTTCCACAATCAGTTTTTGGATCATTGTAACAGCTTTAACTCGTCTTTGTAATCAATGTAACCTGTAGGATACAAGTAAGTGTTTACAAGAGTGTAAAGCGTCTGTAGTTCACATGCCAAATGAGGAAACGAGATTACTTATAACATTTCTCATGACTAGCATCTCTTTCAAAGCAGTAAGCAGTAGTTTGTTACAGACTAAGGACATCCCAGAGAGACCAGTACAACGGTAAGTATTAGAAACTGGTATTTTGACTTCTACATCTGTTGTATTATACAATATAATACACTCAGCAGCGGTTACCTCTCGTTACAGTATACAATACCCAATGCTAACACAACCAGTACAATGTATTTATCAAGATCTTATCAATATTTCCAAAAGTGCATTTTTATGTTATCTGTTAGTGTTTATGCGGTTTGTGTAGTTATATCAATACAAAAGCAAATGTATTATGAAATCATACTCTCAAGAAGTCAACTTTTAAATGTTTACAGGTCATCACGTAATATTTTTATCGTCGTGTGGTATCTTGCAGTCATACGAGAGCCAGGCTCACCCAATCAAATCGCTGTGAGGAGTTTTATACAATTATGCAGTTAGGTATAGGCTTATCAAAATCACAGACCCATGGTAAGATTTAAGCTGGTGAAAATATGAAATTACAACACGCACGATTTATTTATGAGATCGTATCTGTGCTTCTTATAGAGCTACAACATTGCTCTGAACTTTTATCAATGTGCTTCTATGGTTTATACTTTTCATTAATCTTGCCTTAAATCTTATGTTGTGTGCTAGAGCAGTCGCCGACTATTCATAACTACCTTGTTTTCTTATATATATCACTGCAGAAAAGAAGTATTTCTATTGAAGCCATGCAAAAATCCAATTCCATTCCCGTCAAACTGTCGGACATGAGAGCATTTCATTGTAATATAGTGTTTATAAACGATCGCTAGATAAAGTGAGGGCATACCGTGCGTAAAGTTCCACGAATACTTTTGAAGTAATGACAAAAAGTAACTGAACTATATACTAAATAGTGTACTATCCAAGATACAATATACGTCTGAATAATTTACCTTAGCATGGCGGTGTGTCAAACATTGTTTTGGGCGAAAACATGAAGTTAACATTGGTAATATATACAGTTACTATGGAACAACAATTGCGTAACGTACTGCAACTTCGCTTGTCATTTTTACTTCGCGCTTCTCGTCCATTAAGTTATTGGAGGGACGGCGATGTCGTTCGGCAAATGGACCACCGTATTCTATTGACACATGTTTCATCTTCCACACTAAGCTCTTCTTTGTCGAGTAAGAAAGAAAATAATAATTGATTATAAGAATGGCTGTAAAATAAAACTCATGTAACCTTATCTGATAATCTACATGTTCCAATACCTAGCTTCAGTCTTACCAATGTCTACCATAAAGACAACGTATTACAAACAGAAGGAGGCGAACCAATCATGTAGGCAAGGAATGTTGTTGTAACAAATACTGTAACAAATTACAAAGTTAGTTCTTAAGGAAACATGAGAAGAAAGCAAAATATCTGCTGAATAAAATTGTCAATGATTTTCTTTACTTGGAAAACATTACTTTCCGATTTTTTTTCCATTCAATTACTGTTTGTTTGACACATTGTGCCATTAACTGTATTAGCAACAATTATAGAGACTGAAACTAAAAGGACTATCGATCAAGTCATGACGATATAGCTATTTAAGCAGCAGCAAAAAAAATGCAGCAGATATTTCTTAGAATAGAATAGAACATTGAGAGTACTGTCGGGAATATTTGGCAGTGGTTATCATCATGGCCAGCTGACATTTTTGCTTTTTACCGAACGTGTCTTATGAAAGGTATATTTGACATAACGCTTTAGAACCCAAACTATGTTGCCAGTTTTGCACAAATCTCACAATCATTATATAAAATAGTACTTGCGAACGTACTTTAAAGTAAAAATCAATTGTTCTTCTATTCTTGGTGGCGTTTGTTCATGTTACATGAATGCAACATTTGACTTTTATGTAACATTTTGCATCCTTGCAACTTTACTTTAAACTTATTTCGAACTACGAAATATTTTCCCTAAGTAAACAGGAGTAACACATTTAGTTTAAAGTAAATATGCTTATAAATAAACAAGTTCTTACGTCAATAAAATTTTACATGACTCCGACAAGTGTGTACATATCATGACCGTTATGGCAGAGAATTTTAGCCGACTTTCCAATTTAGGGTTACGTTCAAAGGGAAACAAAACGGTGGTGTACGTAGGTAGTTATATTGATGGGAAGCAGGTGACAACTGTCGGTTCCAGTCCAAAGATCAGGGCAATGATGAAATTCAAAGTAATGGTTTATTTGAAAGACATTTGAAAACAAATATGTCCTCGAGCAGCAAAACAAGTAAAGTAATGTTATTAAAGTCTGACATTGGACAACCTTAAGCGTTATGTTTCACTTGTGCAACAGACAAATACTGATAAAAGCCTACAGACTATGAAGAATCTGAAAAAATCATCTAAGATCAAAAGGATCATTAAACATAAATTCCTTGATTCGACAAAAATTAACAGGCTGATATCTATCTATTTTTCCAGTGAAAAAGTGTTGAAATAACAATTTACACGGCTTTTCCTGACAGATATATGTCAAAGGGAAGTAAACTGTCACAAAATTGTCTTTGGTACATGTAGATGCCTGTTCTGTTATTCTTACAAATCCATCTGATCTAAAAGTAAATTGTACAAACAAATTTTGCCACGAACATTAAGCATTAACATGTTACATAAAACTACGGATAAAATTCCAAAAGCAACATGGGCTCCAGAATAGTTAATCAGGTCACACCCAACAAAATAAACAAAGGATTTTGATTTACATTTTTATAAAAGTGCTTAGGCTAAAGCCCGGTATGCGTTGTTGAAAAGTCATAGCTAAATAATATGCCATTTGTGATTCTAGTAAGGTTTAAAATTATTGATGTGGGTATTACTGCCTTTGTAAATTCTGCAGTTGTTTTGTACAATATTTGAAACAATTTTTATTTAAATCATGAATACTTTTGTATGTTTTCGAAAATAATCCATAGAGAAAGACATTCAGATTGATCTTAAAATCGTAGGAATGTAAGTAAAAACGTCTTTACCAAAGAAGTCTGGAACGAGAGATAAAAAGGAAAAACGACAATACAAATATTCAACATGACCGCATACTTGATTACATATTGCCGGTTCGTCTCAGCGAGTATTACGATAGGATTTAACTATAAAAACAACTTAAAACTGCAGACATCTCCAAAACCCAAAGCAGCATGGCTTCCGGGGTCGTCAGTGCATTCAAAGCGAAAGCCGGAGACAAAAGGTAAACGCTGATTGGTTTATTCAAACTGACTGATAAAAAAGGCCTTACAAACCGCGCTTTCCGAACGCCCGTACAAATGACTTGAGATGCAACTTTCGCATAATGTCTGTCAATAAAAACCGCTCTTAGACCATGTTTTACGTTTTATTAATAAAAAGCATACATTAAAGCAAAAAGAGAAATATGAAATAAACATTTGATAAGTAAGAATTGAATTATACATGCAAATTAAAAATCTGTCCTTTTTATCAGAACTTTCTTTTTCACATTTATTTTGCACTATGCGCTTTTTCTTAAAAAATTATCTCCCTTCTAACACCAAATAAAGAACCCACGAGGCAAAATGGTTCCAGCACCAAATAAAGCTGGCAACGCATGTTCTGTATGTACGCTCGCACACCTATCTTTGGCTACTGGCATAAAAAACAATTGTTAGCTAAAATGACATTATATTTTGACAAAACTGACTTAGCATAAATGTATTCAATGACACGAGAAGGAACTATGGTTAGAATGTTTTCTTTTTAAAGCATATGAAAAAAAACGGTTTGCGTGTTAAAGCATATGCTTCTCATTTACCAGTCAACCAACACTTAAACAACCTTTAACAGTTGGACAGGAACAGCCCAACTCTATTACGTTATATTTATTTTAAAACCAATTTGCATTTCATCACCTTATCACGGTACTAAATGACAAAACGTTTTCCACATAGGTGAGGGTCTAGTAAAACTTTATAGAAATTGTCTGTGGTACATTGTCTTATAGCATAAGAAATACTCTGGCTTGCATTGTTTTGATCAATTATCTCCCTTTGTAACGTTCTGGCACCAACTTTTGGATTGTATACTTTGACAGGAGCTAAAACATCTTAGGCTCATTAAGGTTGCCTTATTTGATCAACTGCTAGTATTCAAAATCTTTTAATTTGCATAATGTATAGCACTTGGGGGCATTGATACAAACCCAAACTCATCTATACAACAGAACACATTGTAACATTTCTTATCCAAAAACCAAGCAAGTCGCTTTCTAGTTTTTTCAAAAGCTTATCTTGCAGAGAATAAAATCAATACACTTAATAAACGACCTACTTTTGATCTTGGTATATCAAATAAATTCAAAACAGGCATAATCTGACAGTAAATAATATATAGACAAACCAATCGCAGACTCAAGTTTTGTTCTGTTTTATAACCGAATATTATTTCTTATACAACATCTCACTATAATAAAAAGTAATATAAAAACGAAAGGCGGGATCTTTGTAGCAAACACACCAAGCCGAGAGGAATTTGAATTGATGTCTTGCAAGGTGACAAGTGTTACTTTACATTGGTAGGACGCCTCCTAACAAAATACGTGCCCCCGTCTTCATATCTGCATATTTTTGCTGAGAATCGCTAACTCTTTGTATCATTGTAAATAAGTTCGATCATAGGTAGTTTCCTTAAAGCAATGAATTAAAGTTCAATAATTAATACAACGGATGAGTGGCAGCCGAAGGAAAACATATAAGTATCAAGGAACGGGAACGCATAGCCCGTAACGTATATTGTCGCGTATATGGATTAAATCTAGACTTTCAGGAATCAGTCCATCGTAAAACAAATAAAAGAAAGCTCAACGCAACGACGCAAATGTTTACTTAAAGCAGGCATGAGACAAATAAACGTGAGTTTCAGCATACAACAAATAAAATCAGCAGAGCTATCAATATTACTCAGGTTACATCCATCCTTTCACTTTCATGAAAAGTAATATAGTCGACTTTATTATCAATTTAACCGCTGTTACAAAACTTTATATTTTCAAAGTTTTCGGAAAATCATCATCTTTCATATATCATAAAACATTTTAAGAAAATTCTATTATAGACCTTCCATCATTTCTCAAGAAACGCATTCATAAATTGATCTTGGAAACCTGTCTCATGCTCTTATTATTTTCAAATTCTATACTGCAATTCTAAGTATTAGTTAGTGAAAATGATATAAAGCGTTCTAAACTAAACGCTTAATCTCTTAGAATTCACGAGAAAAAAGTTTGATTTGAGGATCCATTCACGAAACCATGAACTTGTGAACAAGGTATGACTCCACTAAATATTTTTCCATAGACTGACTGTATAACATTTTAGCTCTGTCCGCATACCAAAACAATCGTTAAGTATTTACACCCCAATAAATCTGCAGAACAACATTAGTCACACCAAAAAATGCCCTTTTTATATACATGTACGTAATATGTCCGAAATTTGCTCCAGTAGGACATCACCCCCTTACCTCGCCTGTGAGATTTTTATTTTCATTTTGTAAATAAATGCAATATATTCAGATAGTCTTAGGGCATCTGACTATTAATCAGAAAATTCATAAAATATTATTTTTTTATGTTCAACCATTGTTTGCTCGATTTTTATTATAGAAAACTTTAGTGCTACCAATCATTTTGGACCAATCAGAGACCACAGTCATCTATAAGGTCCGCAAGTTGTCTACAGAAATTGACTTGTTCCAAGTCCTACCGTATGATTCCGAAAATCGTTCATTGCCAGATAACTTTAAATATGCAAAATGATAAATTCGCGATGAGGGTTCTGTAGGGTCTTTGTGAACGTTTTATGTTATCAAATATACATGGACTTGACAAAACTCAAATTTACTTTGAATAGTTTATGCTTTTGATTTACTTGTACATGTACTAAGAAAAACGTATACTGTCTCGCATATCTTCAATTTGATTAGTTTTCATCACTCCGAAACGTTTTTGTTGAATCGTGAAATAAGTCAAAAAAATAAATCCATAATTATAAAAGGTTTCCGTGACAATGCTTGCAATTCTGCACAATGTTAACGATGATATCTGAATTTTTGTGGATCCAAAAGTCAAATGCTTTTGAACAGTCACTGATAATGCTGTTAATTTGCCCCGCTCACACCAACATGTCGTTCCGATGGCAACTACACAATGTACATTTTTAAAAAGTTAGCGCAGAAAAAGTGTATAGTGAATAAAATCTACAGTAAAATCTTTCTCAAAATATATTTATTAGTAAAAGAATTATGGCTGTTCTTTCTTAAAGATTTTGGAACACCTCTCCTTTATGCTTTTAGCATTTTTTAAGTTACATTTTTCAAACAGAAGACAGAATACCTTATATTGAATCAAGTATTTATTCATTTAACAGTACAACTTGTACAATGAAGCTATGACAAAAAATACTTATTGTATTTAGAGATTATTGTAACAAGTTTTCATGAGATCCTGTACGTTTAAACTTTTGAGAAATTAACTTCACCAATAGGAATATGTTACAGACTGAATATCTGTTTTTCGTTTTCTAAGTCTGAGATGTGCATCGCGTAAAATGTTCAACCATTAGGCGCTGTCGAATGAATTTCTAATAATACTCCACATGCAAATATCTAATGCAAGTAAAACCCGTAAGATTAATGGACTTCGTTCAATAACAGTTTGTGGATTCTAAGATGTTGCATGCCTTGAGGACTCGGATTTCTCTGCAAAACAGAGTTCAACTAAAAGATCGCATAAAAAGCAAAAAATTTATAAAGAAATTAGATAAACGAAGAATGAAATTAGATAAACGAAGAATTACACTTCTGTAACATAAATTTGAATATTGTTCTGTGATGTACATGCTATTTACTAAATTAGAAGTTGAGTATGAAGTTATATTGATGCCGATAGTATTATCTTAAAAATATAATTTCAAAAACCCATATTAAATACGAAACTTACAACTGAGACATATTAAAATGATATAAAGCTAGTCTATGTCTTCTGCTGTGTTAATGCCTTGTTTAGTTGCACCAGGTTTTTTATATAATGACGGGCAGTTGATCTATGATCGATGCCTATGCAATATTCAATAGACATAATTATCTCGCTATAACTTTACATCTAATTTAAATAGAATGATAATTCAAATAGCCGTTACTGTAATTATAATCTATTTTGCTACAACGGTACATCCGGAATGCATCCCCTAACGTTCTGCCTTTTGCGCAAATGAATTACACCGCAAAGTGTTCAAATTGTGAAGAACAGACGTCAGATAGTTGTATTTACATGTTATCGTCGTACATGCACTAGTATGTGCAAGGAAAATCATGATTATGTTTATTGTCATAGCAAATACATCATTGCGTCTGTCCTCGCTAATTAATAACATTTAACACGAAAGCACTATATTAACGTAAAAATTCTTCTTCCGACGAAAATGATGTACATTTACACGAAGTGCTCATGGTTAGTTATTATGATCACCATTATGTCCGTCGTCCATCGTGCGATAGCCGTAGTGACTGTCCCGTGTTCCGTGCGGCGTCAACAATTTCATTCAAACAACATCTCCCAAACCTCTTGGCCAAATTCAACCAACAAGTTTTGTTAGCTTATCCATTTTACATCATGCATTATATATGAAATACATGTTTAACTCAGCTTTCATTAAGATATTAAATTTTGTGTTAGATATAAATGTCGCGATATTGAACAAAATGTTCGTAAAAGAAACAGTCTTTAAAAAGAAGGCGCTTCACGCCTGCATTATTTTATAACCGTCGAGTATTGTATAAGTCACTTCGTCAACCTTTCATTACTGACATGGAAAGAGTTAAAATATATTGCGAAATAGTAGATCTAATAGTAATGTACGCAACAAGTTTCGTGTTTAATTTAAAAATTCAGACATATATTTAACTGTATGACTCATACAAATATAGTACATGTCATAACTAGATTAAACCGGCTACAGTTGATTCAATGACCGGTTCTGCTGATGGTTATTGCAAACAAGATAACTGTCATTTTGATTGTATTTATATATTTTAAACCATGACATTCTTCAAAATGCAATAGCGTGCAATGAACTCGATTATCGTATTCGCAAAATTGTTAGAGCTTTAAGTACTTCCAAACTTAATGGTGTCTTTTATTAAAGTTTCAAAATATCGAAATGCATGTTGTTTGGTTAATATATTTTATATGCATTTAATTCAATTAACTTGACGAACATATTAAAGAAACATAAGTGTCATGTTTTTTAAAAGTCAACGCGTATCTTAAAATAGGTTTTAAAATTATGATGATCGGCAAGCAATGTTTTCTCAGATTTCTAGCGACCATAGTAAAATAGTTAACAAGGGTATATAGAAACTTAAAAAGACCTGAATGGTCTTTTTGCTGTTTTGCTGAAAATATTCAAAAGTTTAATGTTTATATATCTACAGTCTTGCGAAACTGGCAATTCTTTCTTATCAAAGTCCGAATTATATAACATCCTTCAGCCAATTACTAGATAAAAATGAAAATACTTGCTGGAAAAATATTACCATCAGGGGCTTAGTATTGGGCCTTTAAAGCAAACAACGAGACCAAATGCAAAATGCAATACATTAATCGGAATTTGTGATTCGTTCAAATAAAGCATGTAATTTGTTTGTTTAGCTGCCATTATTACTCAAGATATCTTCTACAACAAGTATTGACAAAATAATAAAATCAAAATAAATAACACACACTCGAATGCCAGAAATGAAAATAATAAATAACGTTAAATTAGAATGCGGGAAAACCCTTGTATTACAGCAAGATATAAGATTTTTGCAAACAAATCATAAAAATGATACGGTAGACAGATTTTCTGAAAATCTGACAAGTAACGGAAAAGAGTTCATCGATCGTTATTCTTTAACACTAAATGATGCAAAGATTCAATTTCTACGCTATGAATTCTTAACATTATCTAATTTAAACTAGCAATTTTAATAAATAAGATCGTCTCTCTCTGTCGCAGATGAGGATTGGCATAAACTGGGTAAACTGAATGAAAATTTAAGTGAAAACACACATTGATGTAAAATTACATTGTAGGAAGATATTTGTCTGTAATTCTATTAAATATTATAATTTTGGTGCTAACAAATGTGCGTCGAATATCAGCATTTTCTCACATTAGATTATATTTGAGTATTAGTTCGATGATGTCATATGAGAACTTCTAAACGGACAACTTTTCCCCGTACTTTATTAAAAAGTTTGTTCACGTTGCATTATTACTACGAGTCCTACAAATGTAGTTGGCACCCTGTCAGTGCTTTATATGATTTGGTTAGTATTTATGTGTTTATCCGTTGTAGACAAACTGATCACAGGCCATGAACTTATGATAAAGTCTTTGAGGTTCGAAAAGGCATCAAATGAGAGACAAGTTCGAGATCACCTTGTCCATATGTGACGGGTCTTCGTGAGAAAACGGTATGTATATAAGCCGATGGCTGTGTTGTAAAAACGAACACATCTGTATTGTAACATGTAATTCAGTTCATGACTTTTCAGGAGAATACATGTATGTTAGTTATGCTGTTTAGCATTTATTAGTTCTGTTTTATCAGAAGTCTGGAAATGCAAATTCAGCTTTAGTGACGTTCAGAATTAGAAATGTTGCCGGGGAAAAGATGACCAGTAGGTAAAACTTACTTTTGGTGAAATATCCTGTTTGCTACAGCTTGTCAGAGTATTGAAGTATAATGTCAACAGATATGGATCCCATTGAACTCCCAGACAACATAATTAGTTTTTGATCTACGAATTGCATATTGAAAATCATTACAATTGATATAATCTTTATTGTCAAGTATTTACATCTAGACGGTTTCAAGCCACTTAAGATTGTTCTCTCTCATTTATTTCCACTGTAAACAATATCTCATTATCTTTGACGGACGTTTTTCAATACCAAAATTAATACCGAACGATTTATTCGAATTCAAGAGAATAGTTTTGTTATTAGAGTTATTGACCGTTTCTATTTATTTATATCATTACTTGTCTGGCTTGGGTCATTATACAAATAGAATAGGTCCTCTACGTACTTCTTTAGATTGATTTTAATATTTGTGATAAAGTGTACAAAGCACTGCACATGTTTATTGTTTTCTTTATACAATTACAATGCAAACTTATGTTTTCCGAAAGATAAATACGAACGAAAAAAGTACTATAAATAAGCATTTTGGAAGAAGTTATTGAAGGACAATGAAAGGGTGCCTAAATAGATTATAGTCTGAGAGTTTTCAGTAAAAATAAAAGTGTTCATATTGTCTGGACAAAGCTTGGTTGTAAATATCGCCGTTTCATTCTTGTCTTCTGGTGAATGTAACATATAACCGTTAGGTCTATCATCAATTATCCGTTAAAAAATATTACGACGGCAAATGTTTGTATGTTGCAAAAACCGATAAATTCCTCAAAGAGGAAAATGTAGTAGGTAGTAACATGAAACCTACCAGCTGCATTAGAATGTCCTGGAGTGCTTTGATAAATCTTACAGTTTTTTCTCGTCCCTGTATGTTTGGTTTTCCTTAGTAACACTTTCAAAGCATGCACGTGTCTATATAAGAAAACTGTATTAAATACTTCTGAAAATAAAATCCAGCATTTAATTACATGAAGTAGCTCTTCGGTAAAATGCTGGAACAGTTAATCATCATGGCAACAACAAATATGACACATTCAATAGTTTCATAGATCTCCTTACAACATACTTAAATGTGTTCTTTACCCTCAAAACATTGTCACTAATGCAATAAAACAAATCAAATTGTATGGATGAAAATACTGCTCTGACTTTGCTCAATGCCTGCTGCAGACCTATAAAATCAAATAGTCATTTTGTAGAGAATTCAAATTTACTTCATGAATCTAAAACTATATTCAGACATTTACTTTGTGTAGCCTATACATCGGTGTAGTGGCATTTCTTTGATCTTTCGTTTTGGTAATACATCCATATAACAGTCTAAATAAATTGATATTACAAAGTAGCCTCGATATGTTCAACAAACCTTTCTATATATTACCCAGAACTTACCCAGAACTTTAAAAGTATTCTGTTATATGTCAATAAGACCTCATTTTACCTCATTGTTGTTAGATGCATATAGTCACACAAATCATACTTTAATCATAGAAACTAAATGCAGTTATTGATATTTAGTAAATCAATACTACAGAAACATTTTAATTTAGCCATACTTAAGAATTAGAAAAATGTGTCTGTTATAATTAATTCATCGTCCCTTCAAATTTTTTAAGTTAACTTTTTCTGTATAAAACACGGTGTGTTCCATCATGATATTTCGAACGGATTGAACTTAAAATTTCGATTTGTTCAGGTCTCAACTGACGCAGATTTAAATCTAATGAGACATATTTGTCATATTCTATGATAACTTCTGTTTCTCTATCATTTACAATGGTTTCAACTTTTAAAAATTAAAAAGTATTAAAAGCTACAAGGGACGTTAACTTTCAGTTTTGGTGCAGCATTACAACAATATTCAAAATTCAGTTATCAATAATAATAATAATAATAATAATAATAATAATAATGCCTTTATTTTCAGAAGGTAAAACTCATAATGCAAATACATTAAAAGCAAAATGTACATTACATATCTTCAATGAGGCCTTCTATATATAACAAAGTAACAATATTTATCATACAATAGCATAACCGACATAATATCGGCAATAAAATAAAGAGCAAACAACTGTGTTTTATATTGTGCTGTAATTACTCATTAAAGATAGTTTGTAGTGATATTTAAAAGCATTTTAAGACACTGAATTTCTGGTGGTTTCTGGTATTGAATTCCATGTCTGCATGGAAACGATTTTAAATGTTTGTTTAAGGTATTCTGTTTTTGGTCTTGCAGGTGCTAAGTTTCTCTTTGAGTTGGATCGTAAATTGTATATTTTGTTATCAGAAACAGTAATAAATTGGCATATGTATTCAGGTGCAATTCCGTTAAGAGCTTTGTATGTCATTACAGCAATATGAAATTTGTGTCTATCTTCTACTGTTTGCATTTTAATTCTTTAAACATAGCGATTGAAGGTGTAGAATACGGTTTTGATAAAATCCACCTAGTAATACTTTTTTGAAAAACGGTGAGTTTTGAAAAAAGTTGCTTGGCGCTGTTACTCCACGTAATTGACCCATAATCAAAAATAGGAAGAATGTATGCTTTATAAAACATCTGTTTCATTTCTTGTGTAAGATATTTGGATATTCGCCGCAACAGTGTAAAAGTACTTGACAGTTTTAAACACAATTTGTCTATCTGAAGGTTCCATTTCAAGTGTTGGTCGATGTAAACACCAATTACTTTCTGACTTGTTACAACCTTAATAGGACAGTCATTTATAGTCAGGTTAAGAAGCGGGGACCATTTTACGTTAAAAGGAGAACCTATAATCATGCCCGTGGTTTTATTAGGGTTTAATGCCATATTGTTTATAGAGCACCAATTATTTATACTGATTAATTCTGATTTCAGTTTCGTTTCAGTTAATGACATGTTTTTGCCTGCGAGGTAAAGTGTCGAATCGTCCGCATGCATACTATCCATTTGAGCATTGTCTGATACCAATGGAAGGTCGTTAAAAGCATACACTCACAGAAATTGCGCTATGTAAAAGAATTGCAACCACTTTTTCCTACCATCTCTATAAATACGCGCATGTTCGCATGTTTCATTCAAAATCCATAGATTATTGTAACAGAGAATATGTCTAATACCGTGTGTAACAGTGTTTAATAACAATTCATTTTTAAAGCATATACGTATAGAGTTTGTAACAGATTTACCAGCAGACGCCAATATATACCACTTCAAGCTAAAAATCTAGAACAATTATGTAAAGGTTCATGTATCAGCTTCTCAATTCATCTGTGATTTCAAACATCTCATTGATCACGGTAATAGCTCTCGAAAAAAATAGTTACAATGAATTTGTAATGATATAAGTTTGTGTGTGACTAAATAACCTTGCTACCTGTAACTTGAAAAAGGTAAAACAGCTGAAACTAATGTATAATTAACAACATTAAATAATCTGTACTAAATTAATCCAAGTTTGATGTTGTCTTGGTATATTTTATACTCTTAACTTAGACTCAACGTCCAGGCCCCGATTTAACGAAACTACTTAGGTAATTGCTCAGCTGAGTACGTTATTTTAAAGTCTAATTGTCGGTAGAAATAAGGGTATTTCTTGTTGTCATTTTTAATGATATTCTATTAATGAAATTAACATGTTGAAAGAGAAAATGATGTAAAATACTAAATGCAAGTCAGATATTCCAAAAAAATCAATTGAGTCTAACTCAAGAATTTAAGAATTTACTTATATAAATTACTTGCTATAAAACAACATTTCCTGCACAAATACTGACTAAGAGTATATAAATGTAATAAATGGGAAATACGATACTGACAAACTTGAATTCTTTAAATAAATAAACACGCAAGGGTCTGATAAGTGTTGAAATAAGTTGAGCATGTTACTGAGTAATTACTTAAATATTTTCGTGAAATCGGGGCCAGATCTTGTACCAGCTGGGTAACGTCATATTTTGAAGTTTCTTTCCCAGACAAGAGGGTTTCAGCTACATTGAACATGTAACTCTTTGACACCGTTATCTAAACAACGTACACTGACCGTTCCAAGGCGGTGCCCCACTGTGTTCCTTTAATTGTTCGTTTTGTCCTCGTGTGTTTGCTTTGTATGCTTGTGTGTGTTGGTAGTGTATGTGTGTATGTTGTGTGTGTGTGTGTGTGTGTTGGTGGTGTGCACTTCTGGGTGCTGTGGGGCTCGTTTTGGGGAGGCTGCGTTTTTGGTACGTGGCATTCCCTGTTTGATATTATTTTTGTTTTTTTCGGTTATTGCAATGCACATTAACTCCGGTAAAATAATGCATGCTCTTAATTAAATATACATGTACATGTATTTCTTTCATAAATTATGGAAGTGTATTCAGAAAAAAGAACTTTGTGCATGTACATTCACGATTTCAAAAATCAGAATTATCAATACAAAAAATTATGTGATCTATTTTTTTTAAATAAGAAATTGGTTAGGGTATTTTCGGTCGTGCAGCATTTAAAGTAAACTAGACATATACAATGTAGTCAAACGACATGTTTTACCCAGAAGATAACGTGATATACCCTATAAAAGCCGCATTAAACATTATTTGATTGATGTACATGTCTCATATGCTTTGCACTTTAAACACTTTTTTCCATATTTTTGGTAGTAATTAAATATAATATTAGCTTTTAAGTTGATCATAGCAAATGAACTGTCAACCGTAGCTTACAGCAGACGTAATTCCAAAATTTGCTTAAACCTATATATCCCACTTCTGCTAATGCATTCAAAATCAATTGCAAGTAAAGCTTATGTAACATGATACCAAACTGAGCGCTACAAGCAATCGTAATCGTAAAATACGAAGATACGATGTTACACAGGCTTTCTTCACGAAAAGTTTCGTGTTTCAACGTTCGCTATTTTAATCTGCATCCGCTAACTATGTACACAAGGCCATTTGCAAATACTCATAATACAAACGTATGTCTAATGATATATAATTATGACACTTTCTTGTATATTGACACTTCGTGGCTGAAATAAAAAGGTGCTAAAACTAACAACATATACCAAATCATAATGTCGCGTCTAATAATCTGAGAGTTACATATAACGCAATTACATTGTACCTATGAAATTAAGACAAGCAAACAATTCCCAAAAGCTATTTGCAATGATTCAAATAATACCAGTACTAAAAGAACCAGTGGTAAGGGCACGTCTGAAACAACAGATGCATTTTCTAGACCTGAAGGATTTTAATAATGCGCGCATTGTGCACACTGATGTATTCTAAATCTGTTCGTAATCTTGTTTTCATTTCTCGTACACATAATGTCTTGTTTTTATTATATTGTACTCGAAATAAATTGTCATTGTCTGATGTCTAGAGAATACGGATCTATTGAATACATAAAGTGGTTTTATATGTCATGAATGATAACATTCTGGTGTACGGACGAGACGGGTTGGACAAGGTGTATTTACCCATCAATACAATAACTTTTTTTACCTTCCGCCTCTTAGATAAATATGTTTTAGTGTTGAGATCAAATTGATTTAAACAATGAGTTTTAATAATTATCTAATATTGAGAAAAAGTTAAATATTTGCATTATTATTAATATTGTATGATCTCTCCTGTTTGGACTCATCATCAATACTGCTTTTACATTATTATGAATTAATTCAGAGTCTTAAAATGAGACATTGATATCGTCTATATGATAACACCTTAATTAGCCCTTTCTGTTATCATGAACAGATGGCATTACAAGCGTTGGTAATATGAATCTACCTCTGTATCAATAGGTATATGGACTTTGATTAATATTAGTATTTGAAACTCGTTTACATATATTCACATCACTTTTAAGACATTCTAATCCAGCTACTTGTTGCAATATGTATAGGAAATTTGATGCTTTAAATTCATATTATAACCTAAATAAGAAAATAAAATGAACAAAGAAATTACTACAGAAAAAAAATTAAACTGCCGATTATCAAATCTTGTATAAAGGTAGACAACCCAGAAAAATTCGTTCTATGTATTATAATCCGTTGAGATAAATTGGCAGATTAAGAATATTTCCACCATTAGATTAAATTTCTTGGTAATGCACTCATGATATCTAAGATCACAATAATATTAGCTGGTTAATGTTTGCGATCAATAACAGAACACTCCTATTATCACATCGTCCTATTACTCCACAGGTAGATTTAGCATATAGCTCTGTTGTGGTATAACGGAACTCACGAATTACATAACAAACACATTGCTGTCATCATTTGGAAGGTGTCTTTTGATACAGTGACATGAGTTTTATTTGTTTTACTCTGCGCATATCGTAATTTATAAGGTTCATTGTTTCTATGTAAAACCAGACATACTGGCCAATTTGCTTTGGATACTATCAGCTACTTCGGGTGTATCGGTCTATCTTTAAAATAAATTATATCACTTTTTAAAGCCAAAACATGAAATCAGCATTAACCTCATAAGTTGTAACTGTAAATGTGTTTCCTTTTAGAAGACGTAGTCACTGAACATAGTTAATGTTAATTTCTTTAAGGCTCGCTCATTTGCCAAGCTCTCAACATCGTATGTGGGGTTTTTTACGATGCGGTAAGCTCATTTCTTGTATTGGGCTTACATTGCTAAGTAAACTACGTTTATGTACTTGGAATCGAAAGTTTCGAGTTCCCATCAGATATTCTACAGAATCATTAAAGACTGCATTTTCACGCTTATGATCAAATAAGACAAATGCTCGATGAATCTTCGGAGAGGGTGTTTGCACTGATGACAGAAACTTGCGCAATTGTCTTTCTTGTGACAGAGTCGGCTAAAATGCGCATAGTTTCCAATTTCATAAAGATTGTAACCAATTCATATCACCCGTTTTAGTTTTGGCGTTCTGTCCTTCGTTTTAGATGTTCTGGGCTCCATGAAGACAATGTTTGGACATCTGTACTAAAATTGAAAGACAAAATGCTGCTGTAGGGTATGCGACCCTACATACAATGTATGTTTGGTAAATTGCCAGCTAGCATAGATATAGTCGTAGTTATTTCCCGTTTTCTTATGAAGTTTTTGAATTTAAGTTTGCACACATATTCTTCCTATGATTTACAGCCAAAGTTGCTTAAAGCTGCTCGCTCTAACATTTTGGTAAAACAAATAAAGTTATATGAAAATAATATATTTTAGAACATAACGTCATATAATAAGGTTCCAGTATAAACTCCTGTAAAGTTTATCTGTATATTTGAAATAAAACGCTACCAAATTATAAAGCGTTGCAAACGCTTTTGAAATTCCAATTTAAACGTATTGTGTAGCGGTGCTGTAAAACCAACAAAGCTCAGGTTTTATTAAAAAGGAAAATGGAGTAAAACTTAACAGTACTTTTCTCCTGTTTCATTCTAATTTCGATCGACTTTGAGGGACAATCCGGCACAATACAGTTTGATGAGGAAAAAGAACAAATTGATCCATCATCCTCACGGAAATATCTGGATATTCTACGCATCAGGCATTTTTGCATCTTGATGAATGCAGATATGTTTCATTGATTAATGCAGTAAAGATTCATTTCATCAGTGCATGTTTTTTTTATTTAAATCAAACTAGTTCAGAAAATTAATTAGTCAGTGTTTTGTATTCACAACCAGTTCACAGAACGCCAACTGTCTAACAGTATAGCTCTTGTATAATTTCCCAAGGATACAGTCCTTAAATCCCAGGCACTTTGTATCACTTTCTTACAACACACTTTGAACAAAATCTGACATGAAACCAGCAAAAATAAAATAAGATACTACTTCAAACGATTGTGAACAAACCAATCCGTGGGCACACTTCAGATTACTCTCGTATGTATTCATATGACTGAAAAGAGAAGCGAATCTTTTGTAAAAAGAAAGTAATACAAGTTTGAATAGATACGATATTTATGTGTGATTTAGACTAACAAATGGTACTCTGACATGAACCTTTTTGGCGTGCGACTTCAGATTGGTATTAAAATTTAAGACAATATTTCCCATCCGTTTCCACTTCACAGAACAACAAGGGTCGTGACAATTTTGGTTAGTGAAATTTGATGAGAATTGAACCTTGCTTTAATATTCAAATTACAAAATTGATATCAAAGTTAAGTAAGGAGGTTAACATTGATCATTTAAAAATTTATAAAACTTGGTACATGTGTTCGTGCTTGTTATGACCGTGCTGATTTTCTTAATCCAAAAATAATCTTCTTGTATAAAGAACATTTTAATGCCCTAATGAAATAAAAAAAATGAATGGAAAACTAACTTCCAATTGATATTTTTAAATGGTTTTGCATGCGAGTGGCAGCTCGTGAAAAACACGTATCACCAGGGGAATATTAATGCTGCGAAATTTCTACAGTTCTCTTGAGATACAACTTTAGACGCGTTTACTGCCACTATAGACTTTTATTTGATGCAACACACAACCAGGTTGTCGAATAGAATTATCTATATCAACATTATTTGCTGTAAATATAGAGATATTGTTTCATGGTCTTACAAGTCATTCATCAATTCTTGAAAAATATAAATATGTCAAATAAAAAGAAACAAATGCATGGATATAACGGCTACACAAGAAGCCTCTTATAGGGCGTTTACTTTCGCTGGGGTGATGAATGAAATGGTGTTATTAGTAAATTAACTTCAGAAAACTGTGAACTGGTTTGTTTGTTTGCTAGGACCAAGTGTTGGAAGGAAATAGTCAGATATAGACACGTTTCTAAGTTGTTTCTTTTGCTGGTTGATGTTCGGTTTAGGACTACATGCATACAGTATAAGATACTTATTTTTAAGTAGCAGTATAGTTATTCTCGATTTCGACTCAAGTTCTTTTAACTTATATTAATTGTTCTCGAGGCTTATTCCAGATGAACACAATCTCGCAGAAAGTTAGTAAATGTGGAAAAATATGTGTCTCGTCTACGGATACAAGTCCGCAAGCCCGTTGTTTCGATTTTGTCCCTGTCCAGAAAGTGCCACATATTCAGTTGATTTTTTCTCGCTCTCGGATGGAAAAGTAATCAGGGAAACTCAATCTTAACAAGTAAAGTGTAATGATTTTCTACTGATTTGTTTCTTTTGAATATGTGCAACTTTTTCTTGTTAAAAAGCAAAACAACTTCTAGAATACTAAGCGAATGAATTTTAACTGAATTTTCCAGCAACTTTGTAAATGATGAAAACAACACAAATTGTATTTGTGGTTTTAAAATAAGTTGGCCAGGAGGCATTGAAAATAAGTAGACTTTTTGCATATGATTAACAAAACAAACTTGGATAGGCAAAGCTTTCTGTCCTCAGATCAGAGCTTTGGAGGTTCATAATTTCCCTTTGTTGTAAAACTTGTCAATATTCAATAAATGAAACTACGTAGGGAACTAATCAATTTATATGACATTCGTATCTAATTGTACTCTATAATCCAAAGTTTACGTAGAAAAGTTATATAATTTACATTGAATTTCTCTATCATTGACTTGGCTGCATATTCGCAACATTTAAATTCGTAATTTATTCTTAGTGACAAAGTAGTAATAACATACTCCATCAGGCAGTTATTATATAATGCTATGTTAAACTGTAGAACAAAAGGAATGGCAGTATAAATATGAATTTTTAGATAATATTGCGAATAAATGTAAAGGTATAAAAAGCACATGATAGTTTATTAAATATAAATCGACGATTAGTCCATATCAAAAAAGGTTATTGAATATTTCAACACAAGTATTTTCTACACTTATAAACTTTTCATAGTTTTCCATAGTATCTTATATGTATTTTTTTGGGGGGGGGGGGGGGGGTTATTCTCTGATTGAATAAAAAAGCTTTTTAATGCAAAAACACCGTGAATGTCAGGAACTGTAAACCAGGCAATTATTGCGGTCTTAAAAAATGCTTTTAAAGAGCTGACTGTTTTTAAAGAAATTTTTTTATATATATATATAATATATAATATTTATTTATTTATATATATATATATATATATATATATATATATATATTCATACTAAGACAGATTCTTTCGGCGACAATGTTCGACGGAAAGTCAGAAGCAAGCTATTCCTTAAGTTTCAATTTTAGAGCCAGTATAAGTAGGTATCATGCAGAAGTGCCAAAGGTCCTTTCAGGTGCTTGCTACATTCCTTAGGCACTGTGTGCATCGAAATAAAGATAGTAACCAGCTAAAATGAGCATCCGGACATCCAATTTCCTCTACAATAGCAATGACAAACGGTACCGTCTAAGCATGTGACATATTAAGGCAGTGTAATTTAAAGTTTCCATATTACCAACCGTCTATAGTTCAGTTCATTTCAAATAACTTATAAATGAAATTGTCAAAACCAATGATTGACCACGACGATTTCGTCTGCTGCACGTAACAAAGCCAATGTACCGCTCTACCATGACGCTAGCATAGGCACGGTAATGTCTTGATTGATAAAATGTCGTAACTCAGGGGATCTCGTGCGTTGCGTGCGAGCTAAGAGATTACCGTGTCAACATAAAAATTAGTTTTGTTTTATCAACTGATGTTTGATCAATAAGTCCCCTTTCAACAGAAGAACGGACTAAAGCACTGTGAACTAGGTCGAAAGAATGTTGGAAAACAAAGTGACGGTGATGAAACATATGTTAAAGTCATAATGCTGTGCACTAGAATTGTCGCCACCTGATTGTTTTTATTTCAAAATTACTGTAAATGAAATATATATATCCGTTTTGATTTTATGTTGTAATGTGAATATAAAAGTAAAACTTGATTTATATTGTCTTACTCGACCCATTACGGGAGAAAATAATCAAATTTGATACATTTAATGGTGTATATTCTAAGGTAGGCAGATACTGAAGTCTTTAGTGATTTCAGTAAATAGAATTGTAAAAAATAGTCAACGCTGTGTTCAAATAAATTTCCCGATGCACAACATATATAAGCAGTACACAACAAGTACTTATACATAAACAAATACCAACAGATACTCATGTACAAGTATAATATGTGTTGATGCTTCGGATAATCTGATTCTGAAAGAAGTTGCATATATTTTAAAGTAATGTACTCGTAATATAGAAAATAAGGGGAAACAATCAACATTATAATTAACTTGACTCATTCAAACTGAAAAGCGTATCTGCATTTTGTTGATCGGTATCCTGTATCATTAAAATGAGACAGAAAAGTGCCAGCCATTTTGTTTATTTCGCCCATCTTTAGCTCAGTACTTATCAACACGATCAATATGCTGTAATTTTGCCTACTTATAAAAACACGAATCCAACGGAATATGAATCGTTTGACAGAATGATTAATTTGCTGGCATCAATTCCCCACAATTTGCCAACGGCTCTTTCATTGCTGTATCCGACCATCGGAGCTCAACGTATTACTGGATGTGTAATATCAGCGGAACTATCTGTCGGATGAGGCTATCGTTTGATTTCCTTCACTTTTCTTACAAATGATGAGATGAGTGACAGAGATAATATGAAATCAATTAAAACACAAGTATTTCTTGACTTTCGACCCTTTTTTGACATGGAATCAAATAGGAATGAGCTCTGCTATACTTCATCTCTCTTCTTAACCTGTTAAACATACTAAGAAGTTATAGGAGATTAGATTAGACATGTAATCAAACTCTGGGGTAATTAGGATCTCGGCTTAAGGCTATAATTTGTCGGATGATGGTGCAAATATTGAGGGAATAACGTTATTTGTGGAATCCCAGGGCAATCGAATGATGTATTAAGTTCTTCGTGCAAAATTTGTTTGCACTAATTTAACGCCTTTGATGTATTACTCACAGAAGAACATACGTAAACACCATTAATCATTCAAAATGTCTTTTTTTTGGTTAGGTAGATTACATAACTGTAAGCAATGTAAAATTTAATGAATACCTGTGAAAACTGTGAAAAAAGATTTGTTGACAGTGATACTTATTTGAATACTTGAAAGTCATATCGAAATTTTCGGATCTATAGTATAATTGACCATTGCTGAAATTAATGTTACTCCATTTAACGCTGGTATAGTTATACCTAAATAGTTACGAAAAAGATGTGACAGTGTAAATAATACTTAAAGAAAATGTTAATAACCCACTTTACCTTACGATTATATTATACCTAAATGTCTTATTTATGTAAACGTAAATCCATTGTAAATCTAATACTGATTGCGCTGTTTTCTTTGACATGTTTGTTCCAATGTTATTAAGCAGTCGGTCAGTCGCGTCTGGAATATGTGTTAACCTTACATACCTCTTGTTTGTGTCAATTAATCGTAGATCGATCTCGTGGGGGAGTGCAGGTGCATTATGCACTTTATGATAACTGACTTTCGTAATTCAATCTGAATTTCTCAGTTTTGCCAACGGTGTACTCCTAGTACAAGTAGATCTGGATGTAGCAGAAACATTTTGATAACTTAAAAAGTAAAATCGCGACGTTATTATAACTGTATGCAGGACTTTTATCATTTTAAATGGTTTGAAATGGCGAACTGATGCACTGTTATATTGATTCAGCTATACAAATTATGATGCCACTAAAACTTAACACGTTTAATTTGAAATTGCTTTTAATCTCTCCTTTTTATATTTTGGATACAGCAAAAGCTTTTCATATGCACTGAATTACACATTGTTTACATATTGGAAAGCCCATTGATGTGTCTTGATTTATGACTGCCTACCATTACACCATAAACATTGCATTTAATGCAGTACAGACATTTTCCATTTAATTTCCGGCGTCGAATCTGATTTAACAGTATCATTGTTTACATTTTCCATCTTCAGGAAAAGCCATTTTGTATGTACAAAAGAGATAACAAGTTTCGCCTTTGTCACGACAGATTTGAGGAATTTGCAATAGATTTGATCCGAGAAGTTGCAACTGTGCTGAATATTGAGTACGTGTTGTAGTTTGTACATGATAATAACTTAAGAACGAAAAAAGCAGACGGGAGCTCAAATGAGATCATAGGGTATATTCTCCAAGGCGTAAGTGCACTAACAAAACCATTGTAAGCTATGAAACAAGTAATCGTGGCGATAGTTTGAAAAACAGGTTGACCTTTAGGTTAGATTCGCTTAGAATTTGTTAAGCAACCAGTATTATATGTACTTATTTTCTCAGTAACAAGTAAAAGTATCATGACTTAATACTACTGTTCTTACCAACTTTATTAACTGCATCATGCGATTTTCCTTAACTAAAAGAATGAGAGCGGTTATGTGATTAAATTCTATCGTTTCATTACACATTGTTAACGTTGTTACTTTATTTGTGGTTTAACCTCTTCTGTGTTATAAGTTGAGAACGACAAAGTGAATTAGTAAATTAAAATAATTGAACTAGTTTAAATTAAATATACATTGTACCGTATTGCATAAATCGTTTCTTCAATTTAATATTTCTGTGTTACAATGAAGCATTAACATTTGTAAGTTTTGTGTTCAAGAAATACCGGTATGTGATTAAAAATGTATGAAAAACCGTGACGACATGTTAAGTGGCATTTCTAAAATAAGTTAAACGAAATGACAAAGTTCTATTCAGCATGCATTTGTAGCGTAAAGACATTCTATATGTCCGCTCCTCAGGCATAAGGACGAACTATCAAATACTTTAAAAGTATTACCCTCTAAGAAAATAAATGTCTAAGATGTACGAACGGTATGCTTATTTTGATCAGTTTATCAAACATTAATCAATCCTTAACATGGGATTGTGTTGAATTATTGAGCATATGGGAACGTTTAATGATTAGCTACAAATTTTATAGCCCTTGTCTGATGAATTCGGATGAGTCTTGTCAGTATTTGTTTCCTTGTCCATTAGAAATGTGCCGCTGAAATTGGCCGTGTTTATACAATAAGAACATGTTTACGACTTGAGGTCAGATATATTTGTCAGTGTCAGACGAAATTTCGAGAGATCAGATTGTGAACGGATATGCATTAGATGAAAGAATTCAGCTCCGTGACAAGTGAACGGTGTTAACGTATCAAAAGGTTGTACGTCTTGGACAGTAATGTTACATGTCATTTCATGTCTGATGCTTTTCTTCAATTCTATCAACGAAAACAATAAAAAAGTTCATGTTTCAAGTATTTTTCTACGTATTTAGTCTACGCAAAATATATTCTGTGCTGTATTCGTTCCGTCATTTTAAACAGTAATTATTCAATCGCCATTTTACTACCAAAAAAGTACAAGATACTTGTCCTGCTAGTTGTCTTCAGAACGGTTATTAATTTAAGATAACTAGTTTTTTAACTTCATTCTGTTAAAATAATGTATTTCATTATCTTTAATTACAGTTGTACATCTTTAAGTAAGAGTTGTCCGTTCTGCTTATCTTCATTGTATTTCATATTAAAATGACATGTGTATAACAATATATCCTTTTTATAATGGGTTACTTCATTCTGACATATCCGGAGGAGAAATGAAAAACGGTTTCGGTCTGATTGCAAAACTTAGAAAGTAAATGAATTTTGGAAGTTGCCAAGTGGATCTTTGTGGTGTGTAGCAATTTTCATATTCATGCGTATAAATAAGGGTGTTATTCTGAAAAAAGGTCAATAGAGTGCTCTATGCGAATTTAAATGCCATACTTTGATTGTAGTTTTTATTTGCTTAAAGGTGGGCATATTAAAATCGCAACTTATTTACATCCTTTTGTTCGTCCATACATGTCTTCTAGTCCGAACTGTGACTTTAGCACATCAAGACGACGTGCGCGTGCAAGACTCACGTCCCTACCTCATAGGTCAAGGTCACACTTAGAATTTCAAGGTAATGGAATCCTTTATTCATGCACACATGTGTGTGCGACTGTAACTTTGTAATGCAATGAAGGATTTTAAAATAACTTGACACTAATATTCAGCACATCAAAACAACGTGTCGTGGCCAAGACCTATTTCATTCCTCAAAGGTTTAGGTCACCTTAGAGTTGTTTAGGTAATGGATCCTGTATTTTGCATACATGCTGTCAAGTTGTATTTTGACCGTTTGGACAAAGCACATCAAGACAACGTGTTGCATGCAAGACCTACGTTCCTTACTCAAATGCCAAGGTCACACTCAGAGCTTAGAGGTAATGGAATCCTGTATATATGCACACATTTGTGTCAGGACTGTAAATTTGATTTTAAATAAATTGGTAAAAATGTTCCGTCCACAACCAATGACCTACCTCAAAGGTCAAGGTCACGCTTAGAGTTTAAAAGTAATAGAATCCTGTATGCATGGTAACTCTGTCATGCACAGAAGGACTTGAAAAAACATGCCACATTTGTTAAGCACATGGGGAAGACAAAGGATGTGAGACACCTTTTTTTGAGAACATTCGTCACTTTGCAAGGGACAGCTCTTGTTAGTTTTAGGGGTTGACAATGCCAATAGCAATAGTAGTGCATGGTCCGAGTGTTGTCTGCGATTTGTTAACATTTTTGGTTTTATTTCAACAAATACAAAAACGAGATAACACGAAACGATACAAGTACATAAGACTAACATTTATACGGAAGTTCTGCACATAATAGTCGTCTTACGGTCAGAATTTAAAGTCACATTTAATATTTTGCATTTTTATTACTTGTAGTTCTTTTACTGCCAAATACAGATATCTCGCCGGCGAAATTGACAGTCATTTGTTATCAGAATAGCCATACCACTGATGTTTAAATATACGCAATGTGTATGCCCACTAAGGTTGGCATATTACAATCGCACCGTGTGTTCTTGTAGTGAATGTGCTATTTGGTATCTATTTATAATTGGAAGCAATGGGAGAGTACCGGACAAATGCCCATTCGTAGTCCGTCCATGTGTCCGTTCTTCCAAGTTTCGTTTTTTGGCTTTAGTATTCTCATGCGTTAAGGGGGAGTTTCAAATCATATTGCACAAAGGTTCTGTACATGAAGACGTCGTGTCACGTGCAAGACCCACGTCCCTACTCAAAATAATCTTTATCTGTTTAAATGTTCAGCACATCACGACGGTCGCATACAATACTACGACCCTACCACAAAGGTCAGGAAATATGTACATGGTATCTCTGTCGTGCATGGAAGGACTTTAAAAGTGCATGGCACAATTGTTAAGCACATGGAGATGACACTTCTGTCCTTACATTTGAAGGACGTACGCAAGTACCCGGTCTGCACCTCGAAGGTAAATGTCACAGACTGTGATACACCACTTTTCGGACATTTGTCACTTATGAAGGACAGCTCTCGTTTTTCAATTATATTGCAAAGAATTAAGAATCGCTGTCTGATAACGCTTAAGCGAGATAAAAATGAAACAAATAGATACGTCAATATTGTTTTAGACCAAGTACATTTTGTAGGACACAATTGTATCCTTATTATATCCATTAATATATATAATAATAATAATAAAATATGTGAGTTCTTGAAGTGAAATAATGACTTTAAGAAGGGAAAACAAACAAACAAATTTTCAAATCATATGCTTTCGTTTGCACATACTGATTAATTAGGTATCTCTTTTAATTTGTAATATGAGCACAGGAAAGATCGATTTAAGTTTGAAGAATTGTTTTTTTTTCTTACTAGTTTTCCTCTAACATGTACAATTACAAAATGAGATAGACATGATATAAATGTATAACATAATCTACTACGCACAAAAGATGGATATGTAAATAAGTTGTTTTTGTTTTACCAACCCCAAGTATCTTTTATAGGAAGAAATATGAAATTAGAACATATAAGGTACTATCTAAAGAAACATAAATGCATAATTTCATGTAATACATGATTAGATATATCAGAATATATTTCCTAAACTAATGTTAACAGTGTCAGTTTCATATCTTAGACTATTTCTTCTGAGAAAATACTTAATTCGAATACAAAACATGTCTTAAAACAAAACAAAACATTTTACGTAATTGTATACAGTGATCATTTCTTAATCAAACAAGCAAATTAAATTATATCAAAAGAGTTTTTTGACAAGCCATGATTGCAATATCCATTAATTTTAGTTTGACCGTTTTGTCACTGCCTGTATATTATAAGGGACATACTGCCTGTTTCATATCGACTAATGCCATATTCCCAAGTGTTACAGTACATTGTATATTCAGTACCAAGACTTAACATTCAAGTTCTATTGATTTGCCTGGGGCACGTTTAAATTTGCGAAAAAAATGAATACTTCATTCGTAAAGAAGCGATGGCAAAAACTATAAATTCAACAGTACACTGTTACATCTAAGTTCCTCTATCACCATAAATTTCTCAGTCATTTACTTTTCCCTAGCAATTTTATTTTCGTATTTTTCCAATACATTTCGTCGAAAAGACATTATGTTTAAAAGAACAATTTTCAACTGTATATAAGATGAAACGCGAAGATAAGGTGTAACATTTTTGTTAGTTGTTGATGATCTTATTATAATGCAACTAGTCGTATGGATTCTATTTCTATATCATATAATAACTAGTCATCTTAGCCTTCGTGTTTTCACCATATCAATAAGTGAACAATCAAAAAGATCTAGCATTTTTTTTAATTTGAGTTCATCTTAAAATTTCACATTTGAAAACGTAGTAAATATATTAGGTTTCGGCTTTAGCAATTACTGGCACTGATAATGACTCCAGCATTTAAATACAAAAAATAGCTATTATACATAATAAGATTCTTTTACATGTAAACAAATCTTTTTTTATGTTTTTTTATGTTTTTCCATGTTTACTCTTTCGAAGTTGTACGGAAATCACACTTGGTTATTCTGATTTTTAATAAAATGATAAAAGTTGGATTGATAAGAATAAAGTCTTAAGATGCATTTTTTTCTCATATGAAGTTGAACTTTATCGACGGCAACGGCAACAATAAAGACCATCAACCGGAATAAACAGCTCTACCTACCGGCATCTTCTTGCAATATTCAGAAAATCTTACTCAACTCGACATCTACCATTGTAGGGTCCGTTACCAACTGCTCATAGGTCAACTGATTATTAAAGTTGATTAGATTTGGTTGATTGTTTGCTTTGAGTATTCACTGACCAATCAGATCTGTCTAACGGTCCATTCGTTTCTGAAGACATCCTATTATCTCTAAGGACATCACTACCCAAACGGAAATAGAATTTCACACCTCTTCGCAATTGAAATATATCAAAATATATGCATATGCTTAGAATTACTCATCCACAAATTTTGGCTGTTAATCATTGTCGTACTTGAAGCAACCTGGCAGCAGACGATATTATAGTAGAATGGTCAACTAATTGAAAATAGCATTGCTGTCGAACCCAGTTAATAGACCATAATAAAGGATCTGTCGGTAAGTAATCCGTCTGTTGGCTACTGGTACGGCCTAATGGCAGCTATTTCATGGAATCATTATCACCATTCCTTGAAGCAGATCATTTTAACTTTCCGGAAATTAAAGCGTCTAGACCGCTAGAAAACGTAGATAAAAGACCTTAATGAACATCTTATCAAACCTGTACCTCGTTATCCCAGAACGTCATTGCGGCGCCAATTACAACACAAAGATCAAAAATACAAAACGTGATAAAACACACGTCGTTTATTTACAGCAAATTGCATTATGTTTACCTTTGTACCATACACAAATACAAAATCGTTTAAAACTATTATTGAAGAACATGAAATGTGTAGTAAATATATAAGAAAAACAAGTACAAGCCAATATGCTTGATTTGTTGATTCTGAACATTTTATTTATTCCACTTTGAGACATTTCTGGCCAACTCAGCGAATAGTCGGCTGATCATAATTGAAATGCATTTCACTATGAATATTAAATGTCTGTTTTGCAAATATCTTTTAGTGTGATAATTGATTGAAATTTTATTTTTCTCGATACCTCTTTGTAAAACAGCAAAATTTGATTATGAATATGTTCAAAAAGTATGAATCTAAACATATTTTGGACGAAGCAGTCACGAAATCCAAGTTTGAAATAAAGTTGAAATAATGTTCTACATGTATCATGTATCAAAATCATATTATATCAATGTCTGTTTAGTAATCAATACTTCTGGTAAAACCTAAGCTCTTGTTTTGTTTGCATACAATGCAATCTTGATACACTTAAAGTAAGATGTTTCAACATTTCGATGATTAATATTTTTTTCTCAATAACAAAAATTCACGAATTGCAAAAAAAGATAAATGAGCTCAATATCATTATGCGCAACATTTATACTGTATAACAATTTTTATACTGCCAATAACCTTTTTTACAGAGCCACATAGTTAGAAAGAACTTTTTGAAATAAGAATGTCTTAGTGGAGCCACCTTGGTGCAGTGGTACCCCGTTCGCCTCAGGATCGAAGGGTCCCGAGTCTGAGCACCACCAGTGCCAAAGTAGTGGTAGTGTCTTTAGGCAGGACACATTTAATTTCACATTGCCCCTCTGTCTCTTTCTTCGGATCGGATTCAATCTTGAATGAGTCTCGGGAGGGATTAATATAAGTTGTAAGAACTTGATTCGCAATCGGGATTAACTAAAGTTGAATAAATTAAAAGAATGTCATAAAATACAATACGGTTATTGCATAAGAGATATCAAAGTAAGTAATTACTCTACATGTTTTATATCAAATGCCGTCATATCCTGCCTTACATTCGATACATCTAAACTTTACAATTGCTTTAAGCAGTTGCAGTCTGGCAGTTAGAGTTACATTTGTGCGATCCGTTTAGACTATTACGACATTCTGGGCATTCTTAAGACAATTATGTAGAACTGAATCGATCAAATTCAATTATCAGTACATTAGAGCCACTTTAAATCACACAGTGTTCTGTATTACGTTGATGAGATCTTGCAATTGGAAAGACGAAATATAGATCACTTCCCGACTAGGTCCTTTTCCCTTTAAGAATTGAAAATCAGGTTGCCAACGACATTAGCTGTATCTTTGGTATTATATAAAAACTGAGAACCATATCGTTTCACACGGTATATGTGAGCAATTTTCCGCGTAAGGTGTATTTATAGTTTACAAAACAAAAAGAAATGTTTAGTATAAGCTCTGACAAGTATCACTTTAAGCCTCAGAACTAACAAATGGTTCCGTAGTCAATAATAGTTATGGTCAGTAGCATCACGACAGGTCGATACACAGGCTTTAATTTATGTAAGGCACTTTGCACTTGGGACATTATAATGCAACAGAAATGTCCCCGATCTTAGCAGTAAGAAATTAACAGCGATCATGCTCGTATTTCTCTTAAATGTTGTTAAAGAAGATAGAATATGAAAACAATGAAATGTATCGAAGGTAACGTAGGTAGTGGATTGCTGCTGTTGCTCAGCGTACTGTTTTTACATGCTGTGCAATCTGACTGTAGACTTTATGTAGGTAAGTACCATTTACTTTAGGTATGAAAGGAATACACCCACCTTTTGTAGTATTGACATCAAAACATTCGTTTATTCTTTATTGCGATTAGTCAAATATTTATTGAAACATAATTTTAGCACAACAATTTTTAGAATAACACATGTTACAAATGTATTCAGATAAAATGTGATGTGTTTTGTTATTATAGTAGTATAGAGGTTTGTTTAACAACATCTTAGTGTGTATTTTGTTTTCAAAAGTAACGTTTGATTATATACTAGAAAAAGTATGTTTCGTGTAACTATAATAGTGTATCTTCAGGACAATATCATCACAAAATATGCATTTCTCAGACATGTTTTACAATTATTGGAATGGTAATTTTATGTTGCAATAACTGGTAACTGACTAATGCAATAATACTTTTCATAGAATATGACTTCAGTTAAATTTAATATGAATATGTTCAATTTCAATTAGTCGGCATCAGTTGTAGATGAATTATTGCATGTATACCGGTGAGAGAAATTACATACTAACGTATGAAATAGCTGCTATGATCAAATCAATGTCTGGTTTATTTTCAAGGTGTACTGCCCCAGGAAAAGGACATAATTAACCAAATTATGGACAAAAAATACCCCCGTGCAACGAAACTTAATTTTTACACATTCGACATCAGTATCTCAGATTCAGGGCTGGAACATGTGGAAAAAGGTTTGAAAACATTTTATAGATTGCTTATGATTAATATGTTGATAATATGTTTTGTCCTGTTTGGTTTAGCAAATCTAAAAATCGATAATGTCTACAAAGTCTCCCTGTAATATTTAAAGCAGTTTCAAATTGTTTTCATCCCTCATATACTTACTGACTTGAGACTTCTATATAACGATTAAACAGTATTGAGGTTTTACCTACATTCAGTCTGTTAACTATAAAGCAAGTTCAAAGCATTTATAACGTGTCACGTACTTTCATTAAAATACGTATTGGAAATGTTTTGTTGTTGTTGTTTTTTTTGCACAAATTGGATGCGTGTTCTATACATATAGGACACTCATGATGCAGATTTTAGAACAAAAGTAGTCGTATAAAGGTTGCTTCAATACATATCCCAAACAGCTTGAACAAGCAACTCTAAACTGAACAGTTTGGATGCAGACAATATACGTAATGTTATACTGTTTAACAATGAGTTTATATTAACTGGAAACTACATTTGTATATTCAATCTGAGTGCAATATTTTCTTGCAATGTATTTCTAACCGGACAATGATAGTCTCAGCGATTGCCACGGACCAGGGATCATGAACAAAATCGTTTTATCAAATATGTTAAAGTGACATTATGCTCATCTTACTGCACATAGTGCATTTTTGGTGACAGTTTTATAAAAGCAATTTTCGGTTGCTGTGCATTTAAATGTGTTAAACTAATGATAATGCCGCATTAATATTTGAAGTTGGTGCTTTACAAATTAAAAAAATGGACTACTAAAATAATAATTCCTTCTTTGGCAGTGATCTCCCTTGTGTTATTAGTGTTGCTGGGCAGTGGAAGGAAAGCAACTCCTGCATGCATTTGTTTATTTTTTTGAATTGACTCTCCCAGTCAAAATAGGAAAAGTAATATTGGAAGTTATTATTTCGTACTGGTAGCAGGAAAAGTTTGTTGTATTGGGTTAAAAGTTATTATTTCCTCTACTCTTTTCACACACACACCTATTTCGGCTGGAATTTTACTTTAAAAAAATGTGCATAATTTCACTTTAATTGTGTTTGTAATGTACATAGCTCACGATCATCTATCTCCTTTAAATGTATTTTACATTATGTATCATAAAACAACTATTATATAGTAATATGATGATTAAAAATATCAAATATTGAACTGTGTTTCATCGTAGAATAATTCCGTAGTCAGACTTTTATTGCTTATGAATATGTCAAATATAGGATGCAGAGATTTATGTTCATCTCAAATATTCAAAGAGAATTCATAAATACGGCAAATGTTGTAAAAACATCTTAAACGAACTTTTGACTCACGTAACCACGAATTAAAGAGCACGTGTTCTAATTTGTTAAAACCGTCTCCACCGTAACGGTAACGTTTCCGTTTCTTCTAAAGAGATAAATATAGCGGATGTATTAGTATCTATGATCATATATGATAAAACTTCATCGGTCCAATTAATTTGCTTGCTAAGAGTTTCTGAATGTCCCTCAAGCACACCGACACGTTCTTTGATTAATGCATGAAGGCATCGCTATTTGTCTAATTAATGCAGCACATTACCTACTAGATTTACTATTTTTTAAAGTTCAATTCATCGAATATCTTTCAACGTCAAACCTGGGTCCCAAGATAACTATTATAACCCAGGTCAAACTCACATACTGGATCTTAGCAAAACCGTTACAATTACATATTGTTTGTAGCAGCGAAATGTCATTATTTCGTCCTTATATATATTTTTTTTCAGTAATTGAATACATGAATAAGCAAAAGATACATGTTGTGATCGGACCTTTCGACGAGCTAATTTCCATAGCGACCGAATATTTAAATATTACATATATAGCTACCACAGAAGTCACGTCAGATCAATTGCAATCGACATTTCAAATCTTACCAAAACAAGAAGATGTCGGTCAGGCATTTTTGGACATGTCGAACAAATACGACTGGGATAAAGTCAGCATTTTCTTCGATGATGATAAAGGTATAGAAAGAAGAAATGGTTTTATTTTACCATGTGGGTCATATTTATTTTCCGACATGTGGCTCAAACAGTGTTTTCGCTTACTATTACATCTCCTCAGGATTTGTCATATGTTTAACCCGTATTTACACTTGTCGCTTATTACAAATAAAATATAAAACTACAAAATCATCCCCATGATACAGTTTAAGGTATAGGGTGTTATTTGTGTTCCTGTGTTACATATCTTTTCTCTTGTGTCACATTTCTTCCCGGAATAAAATCAGAACATTAAATTGATCTTTATATTATAAGTATAAGCTCTTTAATTTAACTTTTTCTCATTTTTTGTTTCTTTTGTGTTGTTATTTTTCTTTGATGTTTAACAGACTAGTTGTATGCAAGAAAGGATAGATACATCTAATAGATCTAGCTAATAGGTATATAATGTACATGTACATGTATTTCTGTTTATTTAATTATACACAGACCCCTTAAATACAATAAGCGATATGTTAGTAATGATAATACAGCGACTATGGCTCAATATCGTCATAGTTAATCTTATTATCTACTACCAAGTGTATACCGATATTAACATATTTTCCAATTTTTAATGAATGACATTATTGTATACCAGACTACATATATAATCGTCAACATGTGATGTCTATTCAATATTGTGTCTTGTTGCGTTCATTCGTACTTTCAAATTTTACTTTCCTTAATATTTGAGCCACAAACGTGACACCGGAGACACTAAAACACGAAAAAAGGAAAAGTGAAAAGTAGAAACCTCTAGTTACCTGTCAAATTAAGGTTTTGAAATCTTCAAATGCTCAACCAGACTTTAATACAATTTAGCTACAATCCTGGGTCGATTCCCATTTACTTGCGGTGATTATCCTTTGTTTGTCCATATTTTTCTTTTGCTAACGTATATTGCATGTAATAGTTTCTGTCATGAGCACGCGGCTTTGCCGACTTCCGCAAAACAGCTACCCGAGGTGACGGATATTTCCATCTGAACCAAATGTCTCATGATAGAAACCTTTTTTTGCATATACCGTCTTGCACTTTAAAATATATTTGTAAATGCAAATTTATCGAAATAATACGTTAAGATATAAAAACAAACGATATTCATATGCTTTGTTTAGGGAAGTGACGTCATAATGTTTATAACATTACGTCACGAGTAATTTACGAGAGTAATATAACATGGGGGTCATAGGTGAGATTTTTTTGCATATATCCCGATCTGGTATGCAAGAAAAGTGTGTTCCTGATCCGCTTTGTTGTCTATTATATTATAAGCAATGTTCTTTATTTGTCAGGTTCAGACTTGCGTCGGCTTAATTTTTAGTTTCACCTATTGACCTGTGTATGCCATAATCAGCTTCACATCAACGAACCCTCAGAGCAATTAATGTACTGTCCAATTCTAAAGGTGTATATTTTAAAAAGATAGTGGGGTAGGTTGAAACATTCGTCTTGAGACCTCAACCTTGTCAACCTCTTTATTATAGTGCACCCCTCCTTTACTCATTGACACCTCTATGTTCAATTGTTCACAATTATTACAGATATGTCCGTCGTAGAAAAACTGCTATCTGACCCACTTCTAAAATTAAAAGCATGGCGATTGGACAAATTATCTAATCAGACAAAAGTCCACGAACATCTTATACATATGCAAAAGCTGTCTTTGCAGAGGTCCATAGTGATCTGCCGGAGAGCAAATGTTGAAATCCTTCTTAAAAAGGTATGTACACTCATATTTCTTTCTTGACACAAGTAATACCGTGATATATAGTTCAAAGGGGTATCTTTAAAATTGAAAAGGAATATATCGGTGTGCAAACTATACAATTTTAGACGAGCTGGCTAATTTCGAAGAACGCCGTTTGTCATAAGTTTGACACCATATCTCAGACAAGATTATTTGTCAATATCATTTTAAACAAAATATTATCAAGTGTTCACCATTTAGTCATATACTAATTTTAACCGATGCTACATTTTAATTTTAGGCCTTCTCATTAGCAATGTTTTCAACACCCTATGAGTGGTTCTTCTACGATCCGGTAAGTGTTGATTTCTAAAAGACATACATAACATCAGGACTCGAAAAAGTGAAAATGACACTATCCACCATTATTTCATAAATCATCATACCAAATGGTGTTGAAAAGACTGAGGCTGGCAATGTTTCATTTAAAGTTTAAGTGTTGGATGGAATTGTACGTTTGTATGTATGATAACTAAATCATGCGATTGCTATTTTTTTATCTCGGTTGACTGGTCTTTGGTAAAATCTATTTTTGTTCTTCAATGTATCAGTTCTAATATAATTTGATCTTAACAAATTGTCTGAGCTGTTTAATATGAAATAAAAAGATTTTATTTTCTACTCAGACAAGAATATCTATTATAATAATAAGACAATATTGTAATATTAATGATATATAAAATATGATTTGTTGAGCTGGCTATCAAAGAGAATATTGTGTTTTGAAGAGCATCAAGCATATGCTAACGAACACACATGTGGGGCACATGTAAGCTGAAATGGTAATGGTAATAATAACAGTTTATCCGCTTATCAGTGCTATGTCAAACATTCTGACTTACATGTATATAATATTCAAATTTACTGAACATAAAATTAAGGTGATTTTTCGTCTGTAACAAGTGGCAAATTAAGTCAGAAGTACTTAACACAATACTTTTGAAAACAAATCATATCCTCTTCTAAATGATTGTATAAATGTTTAGATATTTTGATACATGTACTAGTAAAATTAAACTAATAAATGAACACAAATTTACTTCAAAACATGACCTTTTGTTTTTAGTTATAACATGTACAGTATCCCTTGATATCATACTGTATCCTAAAATAATTTGTAGTATTAGAATTGTACACGTTTTTATGAATATATTTTGTTTTATACAATTATTGACTTCTGTTTGGTGAGCTCAACACGAGATTGTATTACCAAGGCCGAAGACTGCGGTCAACCTAATTTTTACAGGATCGATATAGGTTCGTATTCACCGAAATCAAAAGTCAGTATCAATGCTTTATTATTTTCATCCAACATCAACATTATCAAACAGAAAAAGACATGAATGTTACTGAATAAAATGACTTTAGAATATTTATTTTTGGAGTAAACGTATAAATATTGGTATTCATATTCTTAGTTAGATCATTTCCTATTCATCTAAAACAGCGTTGAGAAAAATTTTGAAGAAAGTTGAATTTCACTTTTTTGCATTCACTTCAGCATAAATAGTAGGCTTCTCAAATCCGCAGATCTTAGGTTGAGCTTGACTGGTCGAATATTTCGTATAGCTTTGAGTTGCTTGCCGGAAATAAAGTTCAACTGTTTGTGCTATTTTTATCACAGGCTTAATATCAGATATATTTCTGTTACAGAGGTCAACATGATGTGTGGTATATGTGGCGATAGACTGCGTCTAGACCAGTGAGAGTAGAGAAGAAATCATAACTATAATTATGATAATAAATTTTGATATTTCAATGTGCATGTATTTGTAAGGAATCATATGTATGTCTGTTAATACAGGGCGATGAGCTTGACGAAATAATACGCCGTTTTCCTAACATTGACGTCAATTTCACGCTTTTCACCATGATACCTAGTTCTCCATCAAATCGGCTGAGGGGAAACTACTTTCACAGAACTCTGGCAGAAGATGCTGTTGCATTATTGCAAGAAGCTATGAAAATGCCATTTCGAAAGAACGAAAAGGGTATTATCCGGATTAGTTTGGTTCAAAGAATATCTGCTGTGAGTATTTATGTTATTTGAAATAAAATATAAGTTAAGTTTCCGTGAGAGTGACAGATCTTTTGCTAAAATGAACATGTTTAATTAAGATATCCTATTTGTCTCAATTATTTTGAAGATGGATAAAGGTTAGACCGCGATGTTGTTATATCGACAAGGCACGAACAGATCTAAACAGTATATTTTAGTCTGTTGCAATATACTTTTTGCGTCCTTAAGTGTTCACGACACCTGCATGTACGCCTAGTTCTTGACACGATTTGTTAGATTTTTTAACTTGAACAAATGCGATGTGGTTCATACAGTTTTATTACTTTTCACTCATTAAGAACCATAACTGGAATGGTATTTTTCACCACACTATTCCAGTACACTTCTATTACTAGTATTACAGTTGATATAACTATCAGCCTAATGCAGTTATAGAATATGAACTAACCGTAATAACACAGGAGTTGTAATATCTTATATTTATTACACGAGTATCTGCAATAATATCTACATGTACAAAAGTTTTGTAAATTGTTTTATAAGTTACAGTTTGTCACCTTTAAGACAGTTTAATATGTTGACTGACAGCAATTATGTGTGGATATCTGTATTTAAAGCTTAAGTAACACGTACTGTCCCGGAATCTTTTGTTGATACGACCTCTAGATGGTATTAAGCGTCAGTTGATAGTTCTTCACAACGTTATATGGTTAGAGTAGGCCATAAAACTTGTAATGACTGTATTATTCTATGTAAGATAAAAATGATCTTACACATCACAAATGGAATTGAAACTTGAAGATTAATTGGTATGATGCGCAATACACTATATCACTCTACATGAGCACATATTATGATTATATGCAGTGCAAGTCTGACAAAAATACAAGATTAAAACAAGAAATGTCATTTTTATGTAGACTTCATTTGCTTTTAGATTGTATTCAATGGAAAATCGGGTAGTATACAATTTGATGGACACGGTAAACGAATGCATTGCTCCATTACCCTGAAGAGTAGGTCTCGGTATTCAACGAAAAAGGTAATATCTGCATATATTGAGAACTTTCAGTTTTTAGCTCATCTGTCAGTGTAAGTTATTAGGACCGCTCACTGCCATGCGTCCGTCGAACGTCATACGTCCACCATTTAAGTCTTTCGGCCAATATTGACTTAGCTTTACAGTTATGTCCCTTGCATGAAGCACTACCAAATTTGTTCAAAGAATTTGATTTCATGGAACTCTGGTTGCAATGGCAATATAAAGGTATTGCTTTAAAAATCTACCTCTCCAGAGTCGCAAAGCCCAGAGTTTCGATATTTAATGTGTAGAACTGTCTGGTTTTTCAAATCATGCAATTGGGGTTAAAATTAGCCCTGTCCGAAGGGGACATATATATTAAATAGAAATTAATAACAAACATCTTAAGATCAGAAACCGCAATGACCAGACTTAAAATATTTAGTGTGTAGTATTATGTAGCTGTACCCAATCGAATTTGTTCAAAGCTTGTCCCTAGGGTCATGTCACTTGTTTCATATAGACTGTTCCATGCTAGATAGTTGGTACATGTACGTTGCATTACCTAGTGGTCCTTTACCAAGGTTGTACAACTTATCAGACTGTGATCAATATTTACCTCGTCACATGGTTCACTTGTTTTATATAGAAGCATATATGAAATTTCTTTAAATAGCTTCTAGTCTCAAACAACGAAGCCCAGAGCTTGTTGTACTTGTTGTATGACATTGCCCGGTGGTCTTCTTCCTACATAGTTCAGTTTATTCCTCTTGACTACTCCGTGGATCACTTGTTGTATTATAATTTAAATAAGGCACTATGGTAAAAAATATTCATGTCTGGAACCATAAGGCGTAGACCTTAAATATTAGTATGTAAGTAGCATCACCTAGTTGTTTCCTACCTAAAGTGTTCACATTATGTCCCAGGGTTAAAAGTTTTGCATGGGCTCGTACAGGAAAATATCTTAAACTCTCCTTCTCCATAGTTATTGCAATGTCTTAGACATTGTGTACATGTATGTCATTGTCTACTGGTCCTCTCTCATGAGTGTTCTAACACTGCCCCTATAAAGTGTCAAATTGTCCCGCCTTTTTGAATAACTTTCTGATGTGTGAAGCTAGTGATGAAGTTGTGATCATGTTTAAAGTTTTACAAATAGATTCCGACGTTTACATTTGCGACATGGACATGTTTACCTACTTTGTTGTTTTAAGCTTCAGTATCGCAATTAGGATCACGTGTACAATTTTGCAAATATTTTCAATATTAAACCTTGGTGGCCTTTACAGCGACCTTTCGGCCTATTTTTTGTTTATGAAGCTATAGTCATGAACATTGGACAGTGTTTGAAGTCTTGTAATCGAGTACTGTAGACGTTTAAACATTTATACCTTTGATAAAGACCTTTGTATAGACATGTAACTCATAGTTATATACCAAAATCTTCTATTTCAAATTGGAAAATTTTGGAATTCCAAATATTCGCTGGAATGTTTTAACAGTGTTTCCTTTTTCGCACATTAGATTCGCTGTGTTTTTCTCCTTTTAAACAACGACTTGAAAACATATCAATAGTTGTACTTTTAAATTGTCTGTACACTTGTTGTTGTCTTAATACAATAATAAGCCTCTAAGGTCATCATGGCCATATTGTTTTCGCGTGAATGCAGTGATAAATAACAAGGAAGTATGACTGTAAGACCACAATCTTGACCGAATGTATAAAGCCATAGACTAATAACGTAAGCTTACGACTCGATACCGTACCCGCTCTGGTAGCCGTAATGCCGGCCATGCCACTTTGTATTTAAACTGTTTTGTTTTCACCGAAGGAACGTAGATGCTACATTAAAATCTAAGTGAAAATACCTTGCAAATCTGATTGACGCGAGGATATGTGAATTATAACGTGGGCTTTTTTAAAAATAATGATGCTCTTTCCTTTTTCTTAAAAGCAAAGATATCATTAATGTGGCATCACTTTTAAATTAAAGGAATGGAGTAAAATGTGTCTTCTCAAATACAATTCAATGTACATTGTACTGTATAAGCTGTTTGAAGCAGGAAATTGCACTTCATTCACCTTGTTTTTAGCAAAAGTTAGTATTCCAGAGACATTACTACTCTAACTCAGTTTAAAAGAAAAAATGACATTTTTCATTAACAGTAATGACACTAATAATTTACTGACTATATCCGAGACCCAGCTTTGTTTTTTTTTTAGTTTACGTCCGTTCGTTGTGAGTCGTTGATATATAAATGTTACGTATTACTACATTGGAGTTTGCAGTATTTTCTATTCCGAAGACTAATTTTCTCCAGTTTGGGCTTTTTATCAGTTTGTATACTTTTGATTCGGGGGAGCTAAATTAACACTTCACACAATTTGTATATATCAATATCTTTTAAAGCTCATCAATGCGGATGGCGATCGTGTTTACACATTTTGTGTGTTGTAAATAACATCAAAGCTTTATCTGTATTAACATTTGATTTAGATTTTTTTCACTTCCTTGATTTCGAACGAAAATAAAAGGGAAATTATTTGTATTGATTGTTCCTGCTAGTCATGTGTGCTATTCTATTTTTGACAATGTCCATATCAGACAGTTATAATGCAAGTTAAGCAAGACTTTTAACTTTTGTCGAAGTTTCGAAAAACAACCATGACATGTTTGCTTTTCTATAAGTGTTATTAAAGCGGCAAGTTCAGTACACTTACAAATGTAATTGGTTTTATGAGACTTTAACGACATATAGGAAATGTGATACATGTTCGAAAAAATATCTGTAACGATGTATAAAATTAAATTAAATGTATTAATAATTATTAGCAAATATTTACGTATTCATCTTGTTTTACATATAAACACATCTTTCAACGTATAGGCATTATATAATATCAAGGATTACCTCAACTGCCAAAAATGTTCGAGCAAAATATCCGTGTTGCACATTTTACAATACATAACAAACTTTCTATTTTACCTAATTATATTATTAAAATTAAGTATGCACTTAAAGCTTGGAAATAAATGTAAAAAGGAATTGCCAAAAACTTACTTTCACGAGCTTGAGTTTGCTGCTTTAGAAGCATTAACTGTTTTAATTACCAGCTTGTTTCATGACTTAAATATTATAAATTCATTAAATGCTGTTTATTACCCTGTTGATAAATATTTCGCAGATTGGAGAATGGCACTCTGGTGCTGACCATTTTGACCGACGGCTCCAAGTTGATTACAAAATGGACTCAGAAGAGAGGCTTCAGTCTTTTCCTTTGACCAATCTCAAAGTCAGAGTCGTCACAATCCTTGTGAGTAATGTGATATAAATGCTGGATAAGTATATTTTACTGAATCCTTCCAACAATATGTCATTATGACCTTGTATTTCTCTGCACACTCCGAGTGTTAATATAGCTAGAACAAGGCGATATTATCAGCTACTCTATTAATTTCAAAATGAAAAATATGAACTTTGGCCATCTTTTGATTTGGACAATGCCATAATTGTTCCGAGGGATGCTTGCTGAAAATTTATTAAATAGCGAATAGTTCAAAACTTAATACAACTAAACACACGCGTAGCCTGATCACTATCTGCACTTGTAACAAAAACGAAGTCAGCTTGTCACCAGCAGGATACCGATAATGGTTTCTTCTGGTATATGATTGTGGTTTAATAAGGGATTAATGACCCCTTTTAGTGGCCTGAAAATTTCAAAGATAACGAAAGTTGTCCTTCGATGTACTCAGCATTCTTTCTAAAGTAAAAAGCACCAAGACAAAACTTGTAAATGCAAAATGTATTTTCAATATTATTATGCATTTTCAGGAAAAGCCATTTTGTATGTACAAACGTGATCACAATGTTCGCCATGGTAACGACAGATTCGAGGGTTTTGCATTAGACATATTACGTGAAGTCGCATCTATACTGAACTTTGAGTACGAAGTATATCTTGTGCATGACGGAAAATTTGGAAGTAAAAAGGACGATGGAAGTTGGAATGGAATGATAGGAGAAATTCTTGAAGGCGTAAGTATAAAACGTCAATACAGACATATATATGAAAAATAAGATGCCAATTGGTTATTTAATAGCAATTTCCAGTGCATTGAAATAGTGAATAATGTAAAGTTGTTCATGCTGCTGCTTGCAAACGTGCTAACTAGCTACTATATGGTTGGCTGTGAATGTGTGCTTACGATAGAATTATCTCTATTTTATTACACAGCGCATTTGCTCCGTGTAAATTGACATCGAGAATGGGATGTACTCTGGAGGAGCACGTGGCCGATTAATGGTTTTGGACTCGCTCAAAACTTATTTGATAAGATTGGAACCTGACGCTGGTTCTCTGCTGCAAGAGCGTTGAACGTGTGTTTTCCACCCAATTTGATTTCGTACCATTGCAGCAAAGAATTTGGCATTTAAAATAGCAAGGAAATAGTAAGGGTGTTGTCCATTTAAAGGCGAATAGAATTCGGAACGGTATACTTTGCATACGAACTTTGAAGACAATATAAACTAAGAATGATTTTTCAGACAATATACACAAAGAAAGGTTTTGGATTTTGCAGACAATATAGATTGTGTAGGATAATGTGTTAGATCTACACATGGGGAAGAAACTTAATAGGCTGCTTATAGTAGCTCCATGCATGTTCAAAAATGTTATGTAGAGCCCTTTCGTTTATTCTCGGATATGGCATACATCGGAACAGTTTTAACCAATCGCTGTTACCGTTTGTTTATTTTTACTTTAAATCCTCAGAATGCATGAGCAGAGAATATAACTTTCCTTTTCTGGTTTAGAAGTTTTTCAGGCGACAGGAATTGAAAATGGTGAAAGAACAAATCGGATATTCAAGGCATATCAATTTTTCAGCATAATTTATTTTGAACGGACCTCTTAGCGTGTACATGTTTAGAATGTTTAGTAAGAACTAACAAATATGCTAAAAATTATCCTGAGTTAAATTGTATATTTGACTGATAGTAAACACGTGATTGTTTTAGTTTCTGAAATAGCTTAGGCTAATTTTAGCGTGGTGACTGATCTTTTTAATCCCAACAAAATAATAACATGTGTTGGGTATTTATTACAACCATGATATAACACTCCTACATACACTACTTAAAAGCTGGGGCCCCCTTTCCTTTTTATGCCGTGTACTTCTGCTGCTTAAGCAGCAATATTTTACTTGTTTCTATAGTGATAGCTATAATACTCTCTTTTCAGAACGCAACAATGTCAGTGGCCCCATTGAGTATTAACGCTGAGAGAGAGAAAGTTGTAGATTTTACAACTCGCTTTATCACCAGATATGTAAGCGTGTTGATGAAAAGGCCTCGATCGGACACATCATATTTCGAGTTTCTTGCACCACTTCATCCGATTGTTTGGTTTTGTACTTTAGGTTCAGTTGTTTTTGTGAGCTTTGTTCTAACCATTCTCGAACGTATCGGAGCCATTGGCACTCAACAGCAGTCTTCAATTACCTTTAAACAGAGCTGTTGGCATGTATTCGGTTCATTGCTAAGGGGTAGTACTAATATAGTTCCGACGACAATTGCTGGTAAATTATTGACCGCATTCTGGTGGATATTTGTTCTCATTATAATAACATCATACACCGCAAATCTAACAGCTTTTCTAACAGTCACAAAAATAAAAACGCCAATAAAATCCATAAAAGACTTGACAACTCAGTCAAAAGTACACTTTGGCACCGTCCGAAACAGCGGTATTGCGTCATTCTTTGAAGCTACCCATGTAGAACTTTTTAAAACTCTTTGGAAGCAAATGTCGGAGATCGGTCAATATTCCTTCGTCAATTCCAGTCAAGAGGGGTTTAAAAGGGTAAGCGAAGAACCGTATGCATTTTTCTGGGATTCAACAGTCAATAAATATAAGACAGGTGAAAACTGCGATTTCATGGAAATTGGTCCATCATTTGGACCTAAAGGATTTGGGATTGCGGTTCCAACAGGGGCAATATATAAGGAAAAGCTATCGTTAGCTATATTGAAGTTGGGTGATACAGGACGACTAGAACACTTGCAAAATAGGTATTTTAAAATATTTACATGTTGTACCACTTGTATGCGGATTCTTGAGCTAGTCCGTATCACTCATAAACAAATAGTATATATAGTACAATAAATTTGTCGATTTAGATATTTATTGGCTGGGGTTTTTTTGTTGTTTTTTGTTATTAGAATTATTTTGTAAATACTAAACCAAAAGATGTAAAATATGCAATGTTGTTTTAAGCCAGCCTAGAAACACAAGGTTTTGAATGGTGTGTAACAGTATTGACAGAAGTTTGAGCAATGTCCAGATATATCCAATAATGAACGCTAAATCAACTTTTGTTTAGAAGTTTCAAAAACAACTGTGACATTTTTCTAGAACGTCCAGATATATTCAATAATGAACGCGAAATCAACTTTTGTTTAGAAGTTTCAATAAAAACTGTAACATTTTTCTAAAACGTCCAGATATATTCAATAATGAACGCGAAATCAACTTTTGTTTAGAAGTTTCAATAAAAACTGTAACATTTTTCTAAAACGTCCAGATATATTCAATAATGAACGTGAAATCAACTTTTGTTTAGAAGTTTCAATAAAAACTGTAACATTTTTCTAAAACGTCCAGATATATCCAATATTGAACAATTAATCAACTTTTGTTTAGAAGTTTCAATAAAAACTGTAACATTTTTCTAAAACGTCCAGATATATCCAATATTGAACAATTAATCAACTTTTGTTTAGAAGTTTCAATAACAACTGTGACATTTTTCTAAAACGTCCAGATATATCCAATAATGAACGCGAAATCAACTTTTGTTTATAAGTTTCAATAACAAGTGTGACATTTATATTATAAAACATCTTATTCTGTTACAAACATGCAGCCTATTGCCTAATGCAATTATACATCTAGATACATAATCAACTATAACTACGTATTTCAGATGGTGGGCTAAGCGGCAATGTCCGGATCAAAGCAGTCCTACAGACGAGACATTGCACTTTGATAAACTGGCTGGGGTTTTTATTATCCTGATTGTTGGAGTTGCAGTCGCAATAACCGTTTGTCTTGGAGAATATTTAGTTGGTCTGGTTTCTAAGAAAATAAAAAAGGTGGGTCTCTTACGTATTTCTTAAGCATTTTCACTGACAAATATAGCCCTCATTATAACCGTCTATTATATATGCTACGTAACTATGCACCATAAAATTATCGTATTCTTTGCAGAAGAAGGAAAATTTCAATCAGTTACATACACTCCATACGCTATGGTACTTTAATATTGGCGACATTTCATTTACTATAGTACATTAATTTTCAATATTTCAGAGTACTTATTCTAGGACATATAATCTTTCAGAAAGAGGCATTATCTCAGGGATCGCCGGTTCAAAATCCAGGACGTTCGAGAAAGACCGACATTCAAGAAGAATCCTGAAAACATGTCCTCTGATTAATGTATTGGAATATTAATGTATTTCAAACATCTTGGTTCTAGATGACCAGATACGTTATAGTCACATTTATTTACATTGTATTTTGAATGATTTGATATCAGAATAAACGCTAAACTAGCATATTTAAATGCGGTCAGTCTCGGATGATGCAGGATCATTGTAATGAATTAATATCAAATTGTCTACATTTACTTAAAACTAATTAAAAGTCATAAGAAAGAAGTACCGTCTCCATGGTTGATTAAACTGTATCCCATATATCTGTACAATGAGAAGGTTTCCGTTCTTTCTTTAGACTGTTATCAAGTTTACTTTCAATATTTACTATCTTATATCAAAAGTACCCATACTAAATAAAGTCTTTATGATGCAGGGTTTTTCGGAAAAGATTATGTATACGGTTTTGGAATATGTTCCGACGGAATGCTGAAGACATTTAGGGGCTGTCGACACATTTGATGTCTGATTTCTCACTATCTGCGATATCTTTAATGAGTTCAATTTCAACATGTTACATGGTGGATTTACCTTTCTGCTCTCTCGAAACCTTTTAATACTATCCTTTCCTGGCCTTCGGACTGTTGACTGAAGTACAGCATTAAATATATGTGCATTTTCTAAAGTGGCTAGCGTGTCTTGTATCAGTTGTATCATACTCGTTATCCTCTGAGAGGACTGACCTCCTCAACCTTTAACATTGCCTGGTTTGAAAGCTCTGTTTTTGGAGCGTGCAGTACTACATTCCGGGAACGGCATAGGGGACTAATTTGAACCTAAAATAACTGAAAACAAATTACTCCTGGTAACCCATTTAACAGAGCAAAATATCAGAGGATATCAAAAGCTGGAGGATTTACAAAAGCTGCTAACGAGCAAATATTCCATAGAATTGTTTTATCTCTGGACCATAGCTGTAGCGGTATTCCTGCATAAAATAACGATCACAGTAAACCAATATTTACAATTTGGCATGAATTTGGAGTTAGTCTTCGTTCTGAAAACGCCGTGATCTGCTGTATGAAAACATTAAAATGTTTGCCCAGATTCATTGTAATACCTAAAAAAAACAAAAACAGTGGAACTGAGCAGGTATGAGTAGCAACAGCATGTGACATAGCAACAATACCATTCACTGCAACTATCATCCTAAACACGCTTTGAAAAAACGCATTTATCGCCCATCACCCGATGTTTGACACAAGTTTTGTTAATGTACTATTTACCTTTCTTCTGCAGTGTGCTGTCAGTTTACGTTTTGAATGTCCCTTCCAAGACAAGCACGAAGATCTCCGAACTCAAACACGATATTTCCATTTCTTTCTTCAATGTTAATGGCAACACATCGTTTCCTCACTTTCTGTTTATCTGCTAAGACATTTGTCAATATTAAAAAACTTGACTGTGTAATCTATGCTTTCGAGTAAGTCGAGTCTCTTGAAAAATCTTTCAATAGTAATGCGTATTAAAACTTGTACGTTATTATTAGGTGTTAAGGGCCTTCCACAGTACCAAAGCGGACGGGAAATCTCTGTAACGGCAAAATGGAGTTCAATAAAACTTTGCACAAATAAATGTTATCAAAATATCTTTATATATATATATATATGTTAAGAAATTAAAGGACAGTATAGAAAAACAGTTAGACCTAAACAAAATATCTAAATTCTATTTACATCCTAACGCAAAATCTAAACAACACAGAACATCCTTTTATATGCCAACCTAATTATGATATTGTAAAACATGTTGTGTGCTTTTGTTAAACACATGTATTAAAATGAGATATTTTTAAAATTGTGCTTGACCTTGAGTTTCCTGGTAGCGAAAATATGTGACAAGGGAATAAAAACATTGATTTCTCTCTTCATAACTGCAAGTTCTTTAAAAGGACTATAGGTGTTGTTGTCATTATCATGTTATTCATGTTGACATTTAAAATGATGTTTTGTGTTGTTTAGTTTTTTTTTAATTATTTTTTTTAAATCAGTTTGCGAAAGTAAACCTCGAGCAAATGCCAATCAATGGCTATTGTCACTAGTTTACAAATGAAGTAGGGGTCACTGAAATAGGGTCGGCTGAATATCTGTATTGCAGGACAGGGGTGCTTGGGGTAAACAGCACTAAATGATATTGTTGGAATAGTTTCCATTTTATTCTTCATCACACAGATAACACAATAGTAATCAATAAAGAGAAGAAATCTTAAAAAAATGTGGTAATTCTGCCCGGAAGTATTCCTAGGTTCACTGAAACTGGTACTTCATGGATAGTTGTACGAATTCCAATACGGCGTGAAACGGGTTTTAGCTGATCAATGACGTCAGATTGTAAACAAAGATGGAGGACACTGGACGAATTACCGATACTTGCAAATGAATTTTAAGGCATATTCGCCTTCTCAATAGTTAAAAAAGTACAAATCCGTTCGCTTTAAGTGAAAATAACATCTTTCATAATAATGGCATCAGAAGAAGTGTCATTTTTGAAAGATCAGGGTAAAAATAAGACTTTTTACACATTTCACAGGTTTAAACTTGTCTAGCTTGAGACTTGAAAAGGCATTTTGCATGATACGTTTTTGTAATTTTGTGAAGCAGTGCTATAACGCTTTCTGTGATGCATCAAATACAAATGTATCGGGCAGTAAAAGCTTGATCAGAGGGGTGGTTTAAATGGATTAAAATTTAACTTGAACAGACTGACCAGTAACATTGCCTGATCGGGCTTAGAAGGCCAATCAAGCTTTCATTGCTGGATCGGGCTTAACTTTATCAATAAACTTTTTCATAAATTTAAGCCTGATCAGGCAATAAAAGCTTTATTAGGCTTCTAAGGCCGATTGGTCCATGTTACCAGCCTGTTAAACCAATATTGGAAAATTGTTAATTTTGAACTAGCAAACGTGTCGACTTAATACAGTGGTGCTCACATGTAACTTTGCAAAATTTTCGTGTATCGTGCGTGTATCGTGCATTCCATTTGCATTCATCGTGCGTTTATCGTTCGTGCATTCATCGTGCATCATTCAGATCGTGTATCGTGTAACGCATTGTTCGTTCCATGTGATGAAAGTTGCACGATAGGAATTATACAAAAGTGGTCCAAGATAGTGTGGATAATCGTGTAGAACGTTTGCACGTTAGCCTATACCTAAACGCGAATTATTCATATAATTGTTCACAGATCGGAATAAATTGATGAAATAGAAAAAAAGCATTCTTTTGATTATCTTAACTATCTTTCATTTGTTACATTTATTTCTTTTTCTCCCGAGATATTTGTTGGAAGAAGAGATGTTGACTTCTGGTAAAACCGAATGTAGACCTTCTGCATATTGTGTAAGATTTACACCATGTGTTATTCTACCAACTCAAAGGATATGCAGGGTTTTACGGGACGCGATATTTTGCGTCAAATACGCATAAAATGTGTCTCAGGACCCGTGAAAATATTAATTTGCGTCCACAAGGACGCATAATCTCCTAGCCCCCGATTAGCGATAAAAAAAAATTCTAAGGGAGGTAACTCTTACAGACAACAGCCATGATTTCTGCAGCAGAATTGTCTTTCTTCTTGAAATTGACCAATGGTATGATCGCGCACCTGTTTTTGTAAAGGACATTCGGATATTGCAGCATCAATCAGTATCTCGGTCTGTAAACTTTCAATGTCGGCGAAAATCAGCAGCTGTCATGCAAAAACAGCCTTATTACGATGTTTTTTATCTAAGCAAACTTGCATACAATGAAAAAAAATGGGAAAAGAACTGAGACACCTGATGAAGCAACCTGAAAGCCGTTATGAGTAACTTGTGCCATGAAGGCCAGGAAAATTTGTCACAAAAAATACCAGATCTGTAAATACGATTTTAAATTTTCGGACCCCCATTTTTGCACATGGGACCCCTAAAAATCATCAAGCGAGTCCCAAGGACCCCTAAAATGTAATATCCATGTAAAACCCTGGATATGGGAATTCACTTATTTGTAAATTGTTTCTGTGTAGATATTCGGTAAAGTGCTCACTGTAAAAATTATGGCAGTGGCTAGGTAGCGGTTACACGTCGAATTGGACTTTCCGTCCGATGATTCTTTACAACATTTAATTATAGATGTAATTAGTATGTGTGCCGCTATTCAACTGATAATTAATTGTTCTTATAATCTGTTTGGTTCTACTGTAAATTA
>JAFMSR010000087.1:0-100645 GCA_022818135.1 Saxidomus purpurata
CCAATTCTGATGCTATGTGTTTTGTAACTTAATTCGGTGGGCAATCGGGCTCCATAGACGCACTTCGTTAATACTGCTGAAATTAATTGTGACCTGATCACTGGAGTTCCCGCACGGTGAATGAATAGGGGGCCCCTAAATTCATGCCTAACTGTTGAAAATCATATAAGTGCGCGGACTGGACATATGACACTTTCGTGTCTTGGAAGCTTTAACGTTACTTGATTTCCAATTTGATTTGTTTTGAAATGATAAAACCGAATTTCTGCTTATTTATGTTCGACCAGTGACAAGTCAGACACGAAAATCACTCTTTGCATTGAGCTTTAGATGAGGCAACAAGTTCACTGACCTGAAATAAACCGAAGCACGCCACAGTAAACAGAGCGAAAAATAAATTGGCCTCATAATTATTTTAACAAATTTGAGGTATTATGTTACATATAACCTTCTATTTAGATTTTGTCAATGGAGCCCGTTTGTCACGTCAAATACGATTCCGACGACAGCCCTCTAAAAGTTTGGTAATAATGAAAACCGCGTTTATGTCATAAAAGCGATGTAATTTATGAAAATAATTTAACCCTGCGACGTATGTAGTTATAGTCTTAGCTAAGCGGCCCTTTTCAAAACAAAATGTAATAAACAGGATATTGTGCTGATTCGGAATAGGCCAACATGGAGATAACTGATAGATAGACCGAAAGATTTCGAATGCATTAATTGCTGTATTGTATGTTGCCTGCGAGTTGGGCGCTATTCCTGACTGTAACAATGTTCGAGCTCTTACTCGTAGACGCTCCAAAGGAATTCCGGTACCAGCCGAGGATGTAAGTCTGCATCCGGAGCTAGCTCTCTGAATCTGGCCAACTGAAACCGAGATAAAGAGTAGCAAATGTCGTTGTGGCGACCAGGAACATGTACCACTTTAAACAAAATGTTTCAAACAATGTCAAAAGTCAAAAGTCTAATCAGACACATTACTGTTTCAGATTTGGACGATAGCTTATTCAAAATACTCACAACTGCCATATTATCACTATTAAATTTTATTTTTTTATTCACCAACTGCTGTCCTCAAACGAATACCACCATTAAAATTTAGAAAAATTCTAACATTCTTATGTTCGAAGTGAGGCCGCGCTTCCGTCAGGATTCCGACCCTTGCGCCTAACACCAATGACCATGGAAATATATAACGAAACCTAAAATTTTGTCTCCAGCACTATCAGAAGACGGCTGCACATCTTCATTGGTAATCCAAAATCGGTCATGAAAAACGGAAACACCATTATGATGTTGCAGAAATATTAGCCACATGGTTAAATCCTTCCGAATTTCTTTTTTAATTCTGATGTGATGATACGGCTTGGAGAGTTCACAAAAAGAAGACTTTATTAGGCGACGAATGAAAGGGCGTCTGAGACTATAACTCGGCAGCAAAAATTTAATTAACCAATTAAAGACTGTATCATTTTACAGTTGATTTCGGATTTCGGCCAGAGTTTTTTTATCAATCACCTCCTGCATTTTGGAACTCGGAATTCTAACGACCATTTGGTTTGAATGTAGTTCTAGGCCTGTCTTAAACGAAATTATCGTCGTAAGCCCTCCAGGCCAGTCCACCTGGACGCAAGGCAAAGTCCCTAATACTGTACATGTAGTGCAGCAACTCATACACTTTTTCGGCTTGGTTCGAAAGGTATACTGATGCATATACAATGAAAGTATTAGTTTTTTTCTAAATGCTGTTAATCTGATCTACACATTCTTTATTGGCCGTCTCGATATGACCCTGACTATTTAGCTTAAATAGTGATCCCTTGCAAAATCAGACAACTCAATCTTGCCCATTAATAAAAAGGCCAAATTTACATACTCGCTCTAACAAATTTTTTGCTTGAGCGATGTGGGCACGTACGCAGCTAAATCATCATCAGCAAAGCGAACAGCAGGTATGAAGCTTAAGCCACCAGTAAAATCTACCAAGCTACTGGCTTGTGTGTTAAAGTGAGAACTAACCAACTCTTTCAAATCCATACAATTCGGACTTATAATCGCGTCGCCACATCCCTTAGAGAGACTATCAGAATGTAAAACGTTGTTATTGCCAGTTTGGTGAACAATATCAGATTCTGTAATAATTTGTTCGAAATCAATAATACTGGACCTACTGGCATTTGACTCTTTGACCCTTTCATCCACCATGTGATCCTCCAGTGCTTCTTCCAGGTCTCCTGTCGTTTCTCTGTTATGCGGCGTTTCTCTGCTTGGGGGGGGGGGGTTCTCTGCTCTGGGGTGGGGGGGGTTCTCTGCTCTGCGACGTTTCTTTGCTTGACATTTCCATCCTGAGCGACCTGTCTATTGCGCAGAACCCTGCCTGCCAAACAGAATAATGGTCAAATGAGTAATTTAACGTATCAATTCCGAGTATATTGTACTTGATCAGGTTCCGTGCTGTCTAAATATAAGTGAGACAAAAGGACATTAAAATGGCAGTAGCATGGCACTCGGTCTCAGTATACATTTAATATTGACCGCTGTTTTTAAAAGACGTCCTGGTATTAAAGAGTGTTTACGAGAAACACTATGTATATATTTGCTTCATATGTTAACATAGCCCTTTTAAAGTGCAGGGCTCACTCCGATCGTTGCTAATACATAATAGTCGAATAATGTTCGAAAACAGGATTCGTCATTTAAAACGTCTAAAAGTGCACCTATGTAAGAACTGTTATTCAGTTACAAAATGGAATAAGTCGTACTTGCAAAGAATTTGACATACTCCTGGAACAAAGCCCATTTGATTTCGGAAGGCTTTTATTGCGAATATTAAAGGACCTTTAGTTGAATAGTTTTCTACATAAGATTTCCGTTGGCACACTTTATAGATTCTGAAGAAAGAGTAATTTTCGTTTTTCCAGCGCACTAAGTGCCATATCAGTTCGTGCGGTAACTGGCAAATGTTGGATTTCCTAGGTAGCCAGTCTATAAAGACGTTCTAGTTTCACAGAATCGTTGACAGACATATTATGTCATAGTTCAAATCCGAATAATGCAGTTAAAAAGGTCACAGTTCTGACGATCGAAGTGTTAATGAATTGATGTCACCAACGTTGTTTTCTAGAGAGAGTATTGAGAATAGGGACACTTGCCATTTTCCAAGACGTTAGTCTATTGTGTCCGCGGTAAATAGTGTTGTATTTAGACGAATGCCTACATGCGTAACTACGTCACTCGAGGAAATATATGAAGTGCTAAATTTTACAGTACACATGTTAAATTGTTCGCTTTTCACAGTACTTTATATGTTTGCACCCTAAACTGTTAAACTCATAACCCCAGTGACGTGCATGCTTGTTTACTATATCGAGCGGATATTCTTATGAAAGCTGAGAAGGGCACAGAAGCGTCAGATCATCGGTTAACGTAGGATTGCCGCAGGCAACACGTTCAACGTAAAGACCGTGATTCGAAGATAACTCCATGTAGGATTATCCCTTCTTGTATAGCGCCTTGTTTGATGCTGAATGTATTTTCTATAACACCTACTCACAGAATATTATCACAGTTAATCATAAGCCGTCAGAACTTGCCCTATATTCCAATTTCATTCATTTTTGCGACAAGATTGTAAGTCATCTGGCTTATAATCTAGTTGAAGACTCAGAGAAAAAGACACACACATTATGTTAATGCGATAATCTGAGTACAAGTGGCGGCAATAATAATATTTGTAGAATGGAAATTGAACCCAGAATGTTTGTTGGCAGGGTAATATACACGTCTATGAGCCCGTGTAGTATCTTGTGGCGAAGTAGGTACATGTGCATATAATATTCGGTGTGGCTGTGGATTGTGATATCAGATGTTTATCCGATTATGCTGCTAGGGATGAATGTGATCGGATAGTTACATGTATGAGTACAGGGGTAGTTTGTACTTTATTGCGTGCAGCTCTATAAGGGTTTGAATCGCCTGACGCGGTTTGGGTAGCAGAGGTACACACTTTTGATATCGATTGTGACGGTGTGTTTATAATGGTAGTTGACTTGAAAAGCGACGAAGCTTCTAAATGCTGGGACTCAATTCTGGATGATTTTATTAACACAGCTAGCATCCGTCAGCTTTTTGCAACACTCACAATTCTCAGTAAATCAATTTCTTTGGTTAATGATAAAGAATCTATCAAAACGGTGTCGAAATGCATAACAATTTGTTTACAAAATACGCTTCTGGTGTAGGATCTGTCTAATTTTGAGCCTATTCTGTCGTCAGTGTCGTCTCATTTCGGATCGATGCACATTTCGTTACGTTGAATATTTGTGTGTATTGGTTTTATGTTACCATCATCATGATACTATCGCTTAACAAGATATGGTCGACAAACTTTAATAGAAAAACATAAAAGTCTGTCTGAGTGTTCTTTTTAAATAATCATTTTGTTGTAATTTCAATCCGACTGCCACTGTGAACAGGAGTTTCAGTGTGTCACAATCCGAAAGGTGGAAATTCAATGCACATGCACATTTCTCTAGGACGTACTGTAGACATAATTTACTTAGCACATGCAGTAACAAAATAGAAAGCATCGAAAGAGAAACGTTGGTTAGCTAAAATAACTCTTGCCTTTGGTTCATTTCAGTATTTCACTTGGAGTTGAACATTTCAGTATTGCTTGCTTAAATTTAATATACACATGCCAATACATTACCGTCCCACCAGAACATTCAGTGCTTTGATTTCATTTGTAATTTTGCTTAACCTGGAATCAAATCTGTGACTTTAAGCTTGGCCGTTTGATAAATTAACACTTGACAAGCGCTTTCATTGTGTTTTGGTGACCTACTCATTTTGTTAAATATGTGTGAATTGTATAAGCCTAATTCGTACATAATTCTATCAGAAATAGGGGCGTAGCTGGCAAAGACAGTTGAAGGCACATGTTTTCTAGGGGGTTTGAGGTCATGCCTCCTCACCACCTCCTCCTAAAGAAATGAGATTATGTATCCTTAAGCAAATTTAGTTCGGTACAAATATGGCAAAAGAGTCATGGCAAGTTCACCAGGGGAGAAATCCCACGGTCAACGGGGTCTTTAGACATTCTAAACAATAGCTGATTTCAATTTTAAAGTGTTAGTATCTTGTTTACTTATATATTAATAAAACCATGTTTCCATCAAGCATCAAGATATGCTTACGTTGTTTTGTCTCTATGAAACTGATGTTTTCAAGTGTTACAAACTCAAGTTCTACATGTGTGTTCAAATGTAAATTAAATTGTAATAGATCTAACATGTTTATATGCAATGTAAGAAAAGCAAGAAAGGCAATGTATCGTAATAACGAGCAAAATATCACTGGTAATCAGATATGAACTATACAAATATGCTTTAATGAAATTTTATAATTCTATTAACTATATCAACTGTACTACATGTATATCTACAAAACATGATCATGCAATAAAATGAAGAGCTTCAGATATTTGTACATTTACGGTATTACAAGCACAGTAGGCTCTAGCCTAATTGCATAGCGATAATAAATTGCTTCAATCACTTTTTTCTAGTTTAAAATTCAAATTCATACATTAAACAAAATTGAAAATGAATTCAATTTGCAAATTGAAAAGCCATTAAATATTTATATGTGTTTGACGACGGTAAGTACGTTCACCGTGCAATATCTCATTACATTTTATCATTTTAAGGTGTTTAACTGACATTATTAAATTGGTGTTCCATTTTTATTTTCTTGCCAAGCGACTACTATTCCAAAAGTAACGCCGTCATTCAGGTGTTAAATGACATTGCAAACATTGTATGACTGGTTTGGGACCATTTGCCTAATTAATGGATTTTCCATGAGTGTAGACAATTTTCAAACTATTCAGTCAAAAATTCAAATTTCAAATTGTATTATTCAGAGCTAGGCCCATACGGGAATCAGCCTCTTAAAGTAAACAATTACATATCATTTATAAAACAAAGATATCAATATCAGAAATAAGTTCTTAGTATTGTATTACGATTTCTCTTTACTCTTTACAATAATAAATAAATATATAATTATCTAATAGCTGGTATACATGGCAAATTCGACGTTTAGATGCTTCGTAATTAATCACTTTGGCCTTCAGCATGTAAACTCCACACATAATACTAACCGGTACATCACTCAATTCATTTCCTAAATAAAAAAATCTCCATTTAACATCTAACTAATGCCTGTGCATTTAGACATACACCGATTGAAATTGTTATAAAATACAGAGAATTACTCCGATTTATGCATTAATTCGCATTTAAATGCAAAACACATGACTTTGAGTTTGAAAGGGGTTTGTCAGGATTCATCTAAATTTTATTGGAACAAGTAAATAAATAATTATTTTTTATCCGTAAGGTCATGTTTAACTCAAAGTGTTGTGGTTTTTAGTTTTAGAAAATTAGTTAAACTGTTTGATAACATATGATGTAAAGCTTTATTTATTTACATAAATTAAGATGCTTAAATGTATATGATTTATGAAATGAAATCATATGGACAAGTTTGAGATTAATAGCTTATTAATTTCGTGGATTTTTACACATTGCGTTGTTTAACAAAGTTTAATAAAATTAGAGGATCTATTCATGTACAGTGAAAAAATTGATTAAATGCAAGGGTCTATTCATATACAGTGTTAAATTTGATAAAATGTGAGGTTCTATTGATATACATTGTAATGTTTCAAAAAATACGAGGGACAATTCCTATATTTTCTCCTTAAAATAAAAATATGACCCTCTCATACCGATAAATCTGTAAATGTGTTTTAGCTAAAGCAATGCTGCTTTATTCCACTATTTTCACAACGGTTACATGAAAACATTATAACAAGCACATGTATATAAAACTCAGTTTGTTTGAATGGAAAAAGTAATGGTTTCAATGTTCAGTGTAATAAAAGCAATACATATAGTACATCATATTAATCATACGCGGACCATTATGAACGCGATTTATCTGATTTAGTGACTACCTGTTTATCGATTTTACATGCACCTACACGATGCTACTTGTTTTAATACACTGTAGTTCTGAAATATTATTGAAATCAAAGACTGGTCTAAGTAGGATTTTCCAGACTACACAACTAAGAGAATGTTCACTACGTAGAGACAATGTGTTTGTTTTCTGTATGAAACAGAGCTGATTGTAACCAAATCATTAATATTTCGTAACAGTCAAAGATAAACAGAATAAGATATCAAATTTTAGTTAAAACAGATCTTTAGAATGAAATAAAATTGTAACAGAATAGAAGATGCACATGGACACTTTACGAGTTGCTTACCATTACCTCAGGCCCCGCTTTTTCATATATACATGTATACATGTATATAAATTAACCAAAGATGTCATTGCAAAACAATCTTAAGTCCAACCTAATTTTGTATGAACACTCCGGGTATAAGACTACTACGAATGAGATGGGTACTACTTACCACCGATTTATCTACATGAACGTCTTGACAGATAAGGTGGAATTACTCCGATGGTTCTATTATTTCTCTTTTTGTGCAGATATTTCGCTAATATATGCAACACAATGTTTAAACTAAACATGTGTGGAATTTTATGATCAACTGACACCTTTGCTTATAGTAACAAAATATGTCAATGACCATAGACATGTATACTCAAAAAGGTATAAGGTATCAATACAAACAGCTCTAGACTTTAGAATAAGTGGTATCGTTTCGATAGAAACAAAACTATAGAGGTGGGTGAAGATATCGGATACGTCTGACGACCGTAGCACAGACGTTCGAACACATATTTTTATGAAAAGATATTACGTATGACGGCCGATGAGCAGCAAGTAATTTGCGAAATTATGTGCTTTCCAATAAGCGTAAATATTGGTTTTAAACTTATAATACATTAAATATGGCAGTTGCTGAGTCAATGTTGACGGATCTTGTATGTATGTACTGATACAAATTTTGTATTCCATATCCGTGAGAGACATAGTGATAAGTGCTATATGTCTGTCACTCTGTATGTCATTAAGTTTGTCCACGCAACTTCTTTTATTTTACGTGGTGGATTTACACCAAACTTCTCATAAGTGATCATTGCCAAGCGTAGTTGTGCAAATCATTGGCATGGTCTGGTTCAGTGATTTTCAATATAATTGCCGCCCTTGATTAATATAATTTTATGATGTTCTGGCTTATTATTCTATACCATTTTCACCAAACCTAATAGTAGAGATCAGTGCAAAGCTTAGTTATGCATATCGTCGGCATATCCACTTCTGGGATTTTCAGGGGATGGCTCTTGATTCGTCAAATTTTTTAATGATGTTCTTGATACTTCTCCTCTACCATTAGCCGGATTTCAATCAAACCGTATAGAATATATCAGTGCCAAGCCTAATTCTTGTCGGCATGTTCTACTTCATTGATTTTCAGGGAAGTTACGGCCCTTGATTTGTCACGTTCATGTACATCGTCGTAAGTAGTACCTTTCTGCGTTCGTAGTAGTGGAATACTTAGGATGATAAACAAGACATGTTTTGCGCCAAACTATCGGGGTATCAATGTAATGCGTTATTAATTACATTGTTTACACAATGTAACAAATGTATCGAAAATTTCTGTTAAGAATAATTTATTTAATAAGAAGGCACCAAATGCAAAATCTGTGCGCCCTGACCTGGACGCAAACCGATGACCCTTACCTTATAGGGTAATTGTTCTCCAAACTGAGCTTATCGGGCGCTTACCAATTTTCTTCAAAACTTTGATGTAGTATGTTCAGTGACAACAGGAAAACAAAAGTAATCCATGTAATTCTTATCAAATATTTTACTCCAAATATTGACAGTGAATCACTTGTCGTGAAAGTAAAATTTCTCTTTTCTCATGATTAACATTAGTACCGAGGTAACGACATAGTTATTATATTAACAGATATGAACATTTTTCGTACTAAAATTTTAAAACCATTCATGACAGACTGAAAACTGAAGTACTTTATTCATGATCTTCATGCCGTATAATCCCATTAAAAGGTTTCTAACATAATAAAGTTTTTAATCCAAACATGTAACACATTCTACTGATCAGTTTTTTGACGGTTGAATTGTAAAATTGTATCTGGATTCATTATTTCTTTTCATTGAGGGAAACATATGATAACTTTGGTGCCAGATTTAGAAAATCAATAGGCCAAAGTCAAGATACTTGCATCAGCTTCAGTGACCGGTAACAAATATGTTATCGATTTTTCGTTTAACATCTCTGATAGATCTAATGCTGCCTTCGCAATACAAACTATTTCGTTACCAATCGCTTATGACGAATATCAAATAATTAAATAACTGCGATACAACTTTTTAGCTCACCTGGCACAAAGTAACAGAGTAAGCTATTAGGATCAAATTTTGTCTGTCGTACGCCTGTTTACATTTTCCTTAAAACGGCATCTCCTCTAAAACCATTTGGCCAATATTGCTAAAACTTAGCAGAGATGTTCCTTGCATAAAGCTCTACCAAAATCGTTCAAATCATTCCATTCCTTACAGAACTGTGGCAACAAATAGGAAAAACTTTAATAATCTTCTTCTCAAGAACATGAAGGCCTGTAGATTAGATATTTGGCATATGGCAATGTGTAGAGGACCTCTACCAAGATTGTTCAAATTATGACCCCTAGGTCAAAATTGACCCCGCCCAGGAGAGTCACTTCTTTCAACATAGGCTTTTATAGGAAAACCTCTTTTCAAAAACCACAAGGCCTAGAGGTTAGATAGTTAGCATAGCCTAGTGGACTTGTACCAAGATAAATTAAATTATGACCCACAGAAAGCATGTTAATGCTTAAAATGAAACCCAATTTGTTTAAAATAGTATTGTCACATGCTGCTCCATAACAGTAACACTAGACATATTTAGCATGTAGGATTGCTCATTGTTCTAACAAGATTGTTCAAATCAAGACCCATGGGTTAAAATTTAGGCCGCAGAGAAATCGTTTGATTTTACATTCTAAGATTTATAAAGAAATCTAGAAATGGCTGTATGCATTATTTCCATTTCTAAGATTCTTTTTATGTTAATTCCAATACATTTAAGTTTTTTGAATAATGTGTTGTTTATTGAACATTAGACATCTTGGATCTCTCTGTGGTAAGGCCAGAGTTCATTTCTTGACCCCTAGTTGATTGGGAAACGAAAAATGTAGATGTAATTCACAAGAAAATTCATATATAAAATTGATTCAATATCTGATATATACAAAACATATAAGAAGATATCAGATTTATCAATGGCAACTATGCCTATGCATGTTTTTCTTTCATAAAAGAATAAGCTCTTGTCCTGTTTATTTCTAGAATGTACACTTCCATCTATTTATTTGGACAGTATAATAAATTGTTAAAGAATGAATAGCTCACAGTGCAGATCATGATCAGATAGTTAAATAATGCATAGCAAACAGTGCAGCTCATGATAAGACAGCAAAAAATAATTAGCTGACAGTGCAGAGCATGATCAGACTGCAAAATAATGAGTCCTAGAGCTTAGATATTCAGCATGTGGCATGACTCTCTACCAAGATTGTTCAAATCATGACCTCAGCGTCAAAATGAACCATTGCCGGGGGTCTCTTGATTTTACATAGGCTTATTAAGAGGAAAATCATGAGCCAAAGGTAAAAAGTTGGCCCTATTTGCTATCATTAATTATATTATAGCCAATGGTAGACAGGTGAGCGATATAGAGACATCATGGCCCTCTTGTTTTATTAAAGTAGTGTTACAATGTAGAAATGCTTCGTTTTACAATACTGGACAATAATTGTTAAACAATTAAATAATCAGAATTAATTCAAACGAGAATGTAATAACCCACATTGGTATTTGAACTAACGTGTGAGATTTAGGAAATACTCGCTGCTTTGAACTAAAAACATTCGGTGGAGTTTTGACTGTAATGCTTTACTCCTCCATTAAAACACTATTCGTTTAATTTTGTTGTTGCTGAAATTCCCGGAAGTGAGGTAAATTTTACTACGATTTGATTCAATCACTATAAAAAAGAAAGCAGTTACATGACTCGCACTGATAATTTACATATAGATATGATAACAAAGATTGAAATATTTTGATTAAAAATAAGTCCCCAATCGGGTCTTTAATGTCCCATGATCACTTTGGATAATATTATATACATTTATATTAACAAAACAGATATATCATGTATGAATTGACCTTATTTTATTTCAAACACAATAACACTCTTAACATACCTCGATTAAGTCGAAAGTACATTTCATAAATAAAGCGCAGTAGCTATGCAATGTTATTACAAAGAAATAAGTGACACTTTTTACTTGAAGTGTTTACATAAATGCGAAATAATGGAATTTCTTAACATTGTTTACAGTAGATAGAACACAATTCTGTCGTTATTCTGATCGTGATATTCTTATTCTTTACATGGATTTTAAGTAATAATGGGACTTTAAAAAAGTGTTGATTTGTTTCATTATTCTTCAGGAAAATCACCAAACAAAATAACTAGTGCCAATATTATCAAGTTATAGGAACTAACTCAAATAGATCAAAATTAAAAACTGTAGGTCAAAGCGCTAATCGGGCTTCATACATGTCATTGTATACTTTAGGATATATAAAGAAAAACAAATGATTTCACTTAATCACTTCAAAGGCTGTTGAAACTAGGAACAGTTGTCTTATCATGCAAGTTTACGGTTTATTACCCTCACTTGCAATAAAATAAAAGTTATACATTTTTTATGCCCCCGAAGGGTGGCATATTAAAATCGCACCGTCTGTCCGTCTGTCCGTCTGTGCGTCCCCACTTACAAATTCGTGTCCGGTCTGTAACTTTGTCATGCATTGAAGGATTTTAAAATAACTTGGCACACATGTCTAGCACATCAAGACGACGTGTCGCGTGCAAGACCCACATCCCTACCTCAAAGGTGAAGGTCACACTTGGAGTATGAAGGTTATGGAATCCTCTATATATGCACACATTCGTGTCCGGACTATAACTTTGTCATGCATTGAAGAATTTTTAAATAACTAGGCACACATGTCTAGCACATCAAGACGACGTGTCGCGTGCAAGACCCACGTCCCTAGCTCAAAGGTCAAGGTCATACTTAGAGTTTGAAGGTAATGGATTCCTCTATATATGCATATATGCACACATTCGTGTCCGGACTGTAACTTTGTCATGCATTGAAGGATTTTAAAATAACTTGGCACAAATGTCTAGCACATCAAGACGACGTGTCGCGTGAAAGACCCACGTCCCTAGCTCAAAGGTCAAGGTCACACTAAAAGTTTGAAGGTAATGGATTCCTCTATATATGCATATATGCTCATATTCGTGTCCGGACTGTAACTTTGTCATGCCTTGAAGGATTTTAAAATAATTTGGCACAAATGTCTAGCACATCAAGACGACGTGTCGCGTGCAAGACCCACATCCCTACCACAAAGGTCAAGGTCACACTTAGAGTTTATAGGTAATGGAATCCTGTATATATGCATACATTTGTGTCCGGACTATAACTTTATTATGCTTTGAAGGATTTTAAAATAACTTGGCACAAATGTCTAGCACATCAAGCGGATGTGTCGGGTGCAAGACCCAAGTCCCTACCTCAAAGGTCAAGGTCACACTTAGTGTTTAAAGTAATGGAATACTGTATGCATGATTACTCTGTCATGCATGGAAGGATTTTAAAATTACATAGCACATTTATTGAGCACATGGAGAGGACACAGACTGTGAGGCACCTCTTTCGGGGGCATTCGTCACTTGTGAGGGACAGCTCTTGTTTATTGTCTATGTATTTCTTGGAGAACTTTATCCCAGTATAATTGTCTTAAGTTCCTGCGTAAATCACCAGTTACATAATCATCACCATAATTTACTATCAATCATTTTTAGCTTTACTATTCGAAGAATAAGGAGGCTATTGCACTCGCCCCGGCGTCGGCGTCGTCGTCGTCGTCGGCGTCGGCGTTGGTTAAAGGTTTTTATAAAGTCAAATATCTTGAATATTAACAAAGGACTTGAAACTCAAAATATATCCTTACCATCAACATCTACAACTAAGGAATCAATCCTCATAATTCTGTGTTGATTTTTGACAGATTTATGCCCCTTTTTAACTTAGAATATTTGGTTAAAGATTTTTATAAAGTCAAATATCTTGAATTATGTCAAAGGTATTGACTTGAAACTCAAAATATATCCTAACCATCAACATCTACACCTAGGGGAAACAATCCTCATAACTCTGTTTTGTTTTTTGACAGATTTATGTCCCTTTTCAACTTAGAATTTTAGTTAAAGAGTTTTATAAACTCTAATATCTTGAATACTATCGAACATATTGACTTGAAACTTAAAATGAATCTTTACTATCAACATCTTCACCACTGTTTTTGATTTTTGACATATTTATGCCCCTTTATAACTTAAAAGTTTTTACCAGACTGAAATACTCGAAATGGCTTATTTTTGAAATGTCATAAAATAATTATGAAGCACGCAACAGTTGTGTTTTTTTAATTTTTATGCATATCAATTTTGAAATGAAACAAAGTTATTCATGATCAAATATACAAGGTCATGTATTTCTTTGAAATTACCCCCCCCCCTCCTCCCTCCAGTTGGCTTACAGAATCCAGGGTAAGGCTTTGAACGTAATGTACATTTACAGAGGTCTTTGAACAAGTTTCATATCTTTGACCTTAATTCTAATAGACAATTTACACAATACACCAGTCCTGTTCTTAGACAAAAAAACCAGTTTACTGACAAGCTTTCGAATAGTCGAGCCAGCTCTTGTTTAAATTGCCATAACTAAATTAATTCAATAACGAAGACTTTCTAATGAAAATTTTTATATGTGTCGGTGCTTTATTCGGAGAGTAATATCAGGTGACGTAATTATTGTATTGATCTGTCTCGCCCGTGAATTAAAATATAAACGCAGAAATATATTCAAATTTGAATAATCAACACGTCGACTAATGAAACAGACTTAATCACTATCGTGCTTTGAAGAATTGGGAATTTCTGGCACCGCCTACTGACAATTATATGTTTTATAATTTTGAACTGCAAAGCTTGGATACATCTTGATTGCAGTAGGAACTTCGGATAATTTCAGCAAGGTAAAGGTAAGTTTTGACTTTTATATTCATTTTATGTAATAATATTTATACAATGCTTGTTACTCATATTTTATAGCTTCAACCTATTTATTTGTTTATTACATTATGTGTCTTTAATGGGAAAGAAAAACAATTATAAAAGTCTTTTTTATTCTCAAATTTGCACAAATTAAAAGTATTATTACAATATATATATTGAATTCCAAAAATTAATACTATGTAAAACACATGATGCAAAAGGGACACTTCTCCAAAAGCTGATATCCGACACACAGTTTGGTATTTAAAACACATTAAGTTTTTTTGTAATGATCAAATTCGATTTAGACATAAGTCGATAATAATTTAAGCAAATAATTAAAAACAGCATTTCTGAGAAATATATTTACTTATAACAGAATTTAAAGGCGGGGCCGGAAAACGTCTTAAAACCTAAAATTAATCAAAGCGCTGTGAGCGCTGAAGGCCTGGGGGTTATAGGTTAACTCCCCGAAAAACAACTTTTGACCTACGTGTTCTGCGTTGAATCTTACCTAAAGCGCGGGTCGAAATGTGCAGAGGACGAAATTCAATATATGACACAGAATGAATGATTCACAAATATATGGGTGACAGGGAAGTTTGTTTTATTATGAAATGTACGTTAAATGAAAAATAATCACATAGTCAACATTATAAAATGTTTAAGCCAGTATAAATAATTCGATCTGCGCTTTGTACAACTTCAAGCGATATGATCTGATGATGTGGATCGAAAATTATTGTGTACCAATGACAAGACCTTGAAAGCAATACCAGCAATGAAATATAAATACAGTACTGTACAATGTGTATAACAGAGAAAACCAAAAATGATTCTGGGTTACCTTGTAGTTGTAATCAGTGAAACCGTTCACTGGGCCTCGACATGCAGCGTCCTCGATAAATGGCGGGTGATTTTGATCACGTTAGTTCCTTCTCGGAAATGTACGTAAATTATATCTTTTTTTAGAGACATTTATTTTTAGGTAAATATCATGTAATCGTTCGTAAATAACAAAGTTGTCAATGAAATAACATCGGAAATTTGAAAATCAAACTACAAACTCTTATATCGAGCTTCGTACGTTTTCGTAAATTTCCGTAAATATCCGTACTTTTCCGTGATATGCATATGATTATCTTCCGTAATCAGCTAACAGCGCATTAATTTCTAAAACAGAAAAAAATGTGTAATGCAGCCCGTAAGCTATATACCTTCCTGCAGTCGTTTGAAGTTTTATGTACTATTTTTATTTGTAACATGTTCTTATCATATGCGGCATTCAAACAGAAGATTGATCTGGTCTGTCTTGCACTACTTTCGCATAGCGCATGTTTACAGTTGTTATTCGCACATAGCACGGTTAAAATTCTTGCAGGGTTTGAAATGTGATATACTAACTTAGGCCTTGGGCACTTTCAGTCCCCAGGCCAAAAACTTAAAAATGTGTTTCTGCATTGAAGTCTCAAAGGAAATATACTGAACAAAATAAGTAACTGCAACTGTGTTTAAGTGCAGATGTACGTAAAAATGAAAAGAAGGGTTAAATTATTTTTACATGTATTCCAAGAGTATTTCAATGTGAATTTGTGTGTAAAATATCATCGCTCTACGTTCACGGAAAACTGATGAAATAATTGGTTATATGTGGTAGGGATGATAGACTAAAATCACACATTAATACCGGGTATGGCCACCATGAGCATCGAGTACTGCCTGCCATCGTTTGCGCATAGAACCGAAAAGTGTGTTGATTTCGGCCTGTGGAATGTTGTTTTCACCCCTGGATTAAGGATTGTGTAAGTTCATTCATGTTTGACGGTGGAATAGGGCGACGTCTTACACGCTGGTCCAAATTATACCACAGATGTTCGAACCCTGGTATCATTCGATGAATAGAAAATCTTCAATTGTCGGAGAAGAGAACGCTATTCCATTGTTGCCTTATCCAGCGATGGTGTGTACGTGCCCAAGTAACACTGTTTCCGCGGTGACGTCGCGTCAATACACAGTCAACGTAAGAACGACGTCCACGTATACCACCCTCGCGCAGACGATTGCGTACAGTTTGGGCAGATATTCGGTTGTTATGTGTACCAGGGGTATTAACAGCAGTGGCAGTGGCAGTTTGAAAACGATTGCATAGGTGTGTGTTCATGATATAGCGGTCTTGACCAGGCGTTGTGACCCGAGGACGTCCACTACGTGGTAAATCGTCCGTACGCCCTTTTGCTTGAATACGTTGCCAAAGGTTTCGAATATCACGGCTATGTACGGAAGATTTACCACGTAGTGGATGATCGCGGGTCACAACGCCCGGTCAAGACCGCTATATGATGAACACACACCTAGGCAATCGTTTTCAAACTGCCACTGCCACTGCTGCTAACACCCCTGGTACACATAACAACCGAATATCTGCCCAAAAATGTATGCAATCGTCTGCGTGAGTGTGGTATACGTGGACGTCGTCCTTACGTTGGCTGTGTATTGACGCGACGTCACCGCGTAAATCTTGTTAATTCGGCACGTACACACCATTGCTGGATAAGGCAACAATTGAATAGCGTTCTCTTCTCCGACAAGTCGAGATTTTGCATTCATCGAATTGATGGCAAGGTTTGAATACCTGTGGGATAATTTAGACCAGCGTGTAAGACGTCGCCCTATTCCACCTTCGAACATCAATGAACTTACACAATCCTTAATCCAGGGGTGAAAACAACATTCCACAGGCCGAAACGAACACACTTGTCGGTTCTATGCGCCAACGATGCCAAGCAGTTCTCAATGATCAATGTGGCCATATCCTGTATTAATGTGTGATTTTGGTCTATCATCCCTACCAACTTTAATCAAACATATCATCAGTTTTCCGTGAACGTAGAGCGATAAAAATTTACACACAAAATCAAATTGAAATACTATTAGAATACATATAAAAATAATTCAACCTTTCTTTTCATTTTTACGAACATCTGCACTTAAGCACAGCGGGGGTTACTTATTTTGTTATGTATATATCGCCTTAGACTGAATTTCAGGATTTAAAAAAAATCAATGTCCGTATTTTATTTTGAAAATTTAACTTAAGGGAATGCAAGTTAATACACAGCATGCTGCTTTCACTTACAGGTTTGCAATGGTCGGGAACAGAATGAAAGCGATCATTCTTTCAGCTTTTTCGGGACTCTTTTATGTGGTAATTTGGCCTGACGCTGTAGAGGTTAGCAAGTACACAATTAAAACATTGACATGTGACGTCACCTACGGTCATGTGATTGCTACAACTCGTGCGTTTTCAGCAATACATTGCAGTATTGATTGCGAAAATCGGGTTGGTTGTGTTTCGAGCGTGCTCGATGTTAACACAGGGGACTGTTACCTGAACAATAGTACAACGCTTTCATGTCACATGGTACAGGGAAAATGTGGAAAAGAATTAAAGTATATTGAAAAGGTAAACATAAAAATAGTGTTTTATGTCCTGGTTTTAATTTGAGCAAATGGTTTCTTCGCTAACTTTTAAAATAAAAGTTTGTCGGTATATTTTCAACAGATGTAATAATGTTGCTGTGAAGAGCCTAACTTCAGACAGCTTATGGCAGTTTAATAAAAAAAGTACAGTTTTAATAAGCATCTGCTTTAAATATTGAAAAAATTGCGTAATTCGGTGTTACATCCGTAGCAATAATAGTGTAGACTTTCACACTATTTTACCTACGCGTCTAACACCTCATAAAAGCACCGCTTCGAATAGGGGTGTACCTATTACTATAATTTGCGATATCTAAACCGTGATCTCGTGATTCAGGGATGGTGTATGATGATGCGGTCAGTAGTAAGTTTATGAATTATCATACATGTATTATGTTCACTGAACTTAAATTTAGTGTCTAACTAAGTCACAATAAACTTTTTCTAAGAATATACAAGACCACATTGATTGAATTGTCAAAATGGGTATAGCAATATATATATAAATGAACAAAGATAAATAAGCAGTAGCTTAAAAAAGGATCATGCAATATTTTCATTATTGAGTAGTGCTATAAAATGTCATCCTACATGATTTTTAAGAACGTCTCTTAAACAGTGTGATACTTTTTGTCACAAAATGCGTGTTTTATTCTTTGTTTCTCAAATCATCTTTTAATTTTTTTCTATAATTGAACGAAGCAAACTGTGAAGGAAGGCAACTGAATTTCCGAAATTATCAATTATTGAGTGATCAATTATCGATTTGGCGGCACTTGTTATTTGCAAAAGTGCAAAATATTTGCCTCCGGCAGACCTCAAACTCCTTTAGTTTGCTGAGCAGACATTCTAAAACGTCACCGCGTAAGCTAGTTCACGGGTTTCGTATTTTACTGACATATTTAGTGCCTTTTTATAGACACTTCCCTGTCAAAATTTTAGTTTTTTACAAGTAAATATACGGACATTTTCCGCCAAATTAAGTTCCCTTCTTACAAGTAATGCTAGTCCGACAGTGAACACGGAGTGTTTCGACTGTGCATTGTTGTTTAGCTTTCAAAGCATTCGTCTATTTTCGGGTTGAGCTTTAGGTGTTGAGCGCTAGTTACTAGTCTGATAAAATTTATGTTTTTTCTATATACTATATTTCATGCACTATTTCCAGTCTATTTTATATGATTTTGCTGTATACACTGGGGCAGTTTTATCAGACTAGTAAAAGGCGAAATGGCCAGAGAAGCATGATTGACACTTAACAGCTATAAAATAAACCATCGCTAATTCCTCTGATTGCTGATAACATCTTGTGGTCGTAATTCATTTGTATAACTGCTGTGAAATCTTTATCAAGATTCAGAATGAACTCAAAATGTTCTCTGGTGAGATTTGTATAATATTCTAGGAAAGATTGTAAGGCCTGCTCCAAAAATTTCAGGTTATGCTACACAGTCCCAATGGAAGTATAATGTATATTACAGAGCCAATTTCAAAATTCACAGGTTTTTATACCCCCAAAACGAAGTTTAGGGGGATATATAGGAGTCACCCGGTGGTTGGTCGGTCGGTCTGTTGCATTTTCCTTGTCCGGAGCATAACTTGAAAACTACTTGTTGGAATTCAATACAACTTCATACAATGATCAAGCACATTGAGAGGAAGTGCTGTGCCAAGAACTATACTCCATCTTGACTAATTACAGGTTATTGCCCTTTGTTAGTTTTCCTTGACCGGAGCTAACTTGAAAACTACTGGTTGGAATTCAATACCTTCATACAATGGTCAAGCACATTGAGAGGAAGTGCGTGCACAGAACTATACTCCATCTTGACTAATTACAGAGTTTTGCCCTTTTGTTCTTTTTACTTGTCCGGAGCATAATTGAAACTACTGGCCCCCCCCCCCCCCCCCCCCCCCCCCCCCCCCCCCCCCCCCCCCCCCCCCCCCTTGGAATTCAATCAACTTCTACAATGGTCAAGCACAATGAGAGGAAGTGCAGTGTACAAGAACCATAACTCTATCTTGACAAATTACAGAGTTATTGCCAAGAACAATATCTCTTTTTAGTTTGTTTGCAAGGTATTCTGTTACTACGACTTTCTCAGTTTATAAAGCAGTCTTTTGGGGGTATTAATCACTTTAGTGATAGCTCTAGTTTGTCTTTGCATGGTAATTTAAAAATAAATTATAAGAGAACTGATTTTAAAAGTCTAATGAGTTAATATCAATGAAGTGTTGTAATTAAATATTAAAACACACCTTTTAATAAAAGTTTATAGTATTTTTTCTCTTTGTATAGCAAAAACTTCAAAATTCTTCTTGTCACAGTGCTAGGTGTCCCTTTTTGAACAGTAATTATCAATAATTCACCAACTACGTAGTTATTTTAATTCATCATTTATTTCGTCCTTTACTTTTTAAAATTGGAAAACTTATTTTATCAAATATTGAAAATTGTATAACAATGAAAAAATTTTTTGTCTTGCAACAAGTATCTGTTTCTGTACTGTAACATTTAATCCAACTAAATTAGGTACCACATACGAGAATTCAAGCCAACAATAACTGAAATAATTTTCTAAGCATCCACAAAATCTTATTTCCTAAACCCCTGTTAGTTTTATATTGTTATTATATAATGCAAGTCTTTAAAATGTTAAAGCCTTATAATTTAGAAAAGCTAATATGATAACTGTTACATGTGCATGTATTATGTATTGTATGTGGTATGCGTGGGATGTCAGTGTGTTGCATCACCTGACCTATTTCGAAATTGAGCCATGTCCGGTAAAAAGTACTCCGTCAAAGCACATAATTATCGCAAGTCATGTTACTATTCCAAAAGATATATCTTTCTAACTTAAAGTGATATCTTTCAATATCTTTCTAATTTTAAAGTGATATCTTTCTTTTTAATTGAGATATGTCTTTCACGCCGAGAGATATCTTTGCATACAGAAAGATATCTCATGAATTTTAAGGCATATCTTCACTCGCAGATATATCTGTTAAACATTGTTTGAGGGATATGTTTCTGTTCTCAAAGTTATAGAAGTATTCTTTAAGTGTAAGATGATAACTATCTATTTTAATAGATTTCTCTTTTACAGAGATATCTTTTAAGAAAGGGAGATGTCTCTGCTGTTAGAGAGATATCTCTATTGCATTGAGAGATATATTTTATTATTGGGAGATATCTTTGAAAACAAGGAAATATCTCTACTAAAAGAAAGATACTTTCGAGATATCTCTGAATTGAGATATTTCCCATAGTTTAGGAGATATCTTTTGAAATAATCTAGAGTTTTTTTGTTAAAAGTAAATTGTCTTGCCATATTAACCTTTTTTCCTTCTACTGCTTCATATTTTGTATTGAATATCTAAATTTTGTCAGTTGGTACTGTTCTACTCTATGTGATTCTTTATTGGACTTGTTCCCACTTCATCAATGTATTATGTTTATTATAAAATGTTCGGCAAAATATATTATACTCTACACAATTTATTTTTTCATTTGATTTTCAGAAAACTTTATTGATGATATTTTTGGAGTCTGCTGTCTGTATAGAAACTGGGCTACTTCGCCACTTCACCAGGTTATTGCCCAGTACAGCAATCCGTCATCTTATTGTCAAACTCTAAATAATTTTCACACCTTTGATATTTTGATAAATGTACATGTCTTTAAATATTCTATGTAAATCAGGAGTTTTACTATGGTTAAAGAATTGCAGGCAGGTTTGTTAGAAGATAGCTATACAAAGTAAATTAGCAGTTCAAAATGAAATAGGATGTTTTGTGCAAAGACCCATAATTGTTTCACCTTTTAAGTAAAGTGAAAAGTGTTCTACTGTGCTTTTCAAAAAATCTTGCTCTTTATGCATAAGGCAACAAATGCACCATGGGTCATTTCAAAAATAACTGTTTCGCTGCCAGTTTGTGACAAAATAAACTATTTCCATTCAAGTTTTCATCGTAATCCTATTTCTAGTTTCAAGGTTCTAAGCACTGACCACTAGTGTTCCACAAGGATTTTCGGCTGTATTTTAAACCCAGGCAAATTTAATACTGCTGGGAGAGACCGGTCAGATTTGGCATTGATGAAGACCTCAGTTTTCTGAGGTGTTTTGAATCGCCTTTACCAGGCCCTGAAATCGCCTGGATAGTAGACTGGCTTAGAACAAAACGATTTTAGAAGGGGGCCAGTGTTGAGCCTCAGAATAAAGTTGCAAATCAATAAAATTTGGACATGAAAATGACACTTCAAACATGACAGACTAATAATTTCATCTCGTTTACATTGACACGTCGCTCAAAACTGACGTCACTTACCGTTGCGTAATCGCGCCGTTAAAATAGGGTCATGCAAAAACTGTGTGGTGAAAAACTGAACATTTGAAATATCATAGAGAAGGCTTTGTACATGTCGTCAGTATGACTTATGTCAGACTTATGTGTTACTAAGTTATTTTCAGTGTTAATCTGTAATTAAAATAATTATAAGTATTTAAGGTCAATGACAGGATTAACTCACTGCCTGCACGCGTGTCGGTCAAATCGCAAGAAGTTCACGAAGAAACATTTGAATTAAATGTAAACAGTAAACATTGTACATATACGAGGACGATAAACGTGATATGTGCATATAACTTATACTTTAAATGAAAAACTAATACAAATCCTCACACGAAGAATACCTTCAGCTCTCTTTGACATTCCGGCGAGCTACATGTAGGTCTTACTTAAGGAAAAAATCTGTAGGGAATCTCATGCATGAAAGATATTTTCATTCACGCCGTCTGTCACGAAAAACATTAAAGGTATATATATATATAAATATATTCATTTTACATTGACATCATGCATAAACTGCATTCGGTCTCTACACCAGGATGGGATTGTAATGATCGCGGCTAAGGTCCACGTTTTGACGTTTCCAATTTTTAGATGTGTGCACATGTAATTTAACGGACAGTACCTGGAATTCGATATTTATCGTTGTATTAATCGACCGATACCTTACTATCAATATATTTTTATAGCGTTGATTTTATAATAGAATCTTCCACTTGATTTTGAATCGAATTTTTGGTAGAGTAAGCGAAAGTCTACACTATCATTGTCACGGCACTAATATTTTCTGTTTCATTTTTCTCTAACGTTAGAAATATGAAAATCATTTATTATTAACACGTGTCTATTTCTTTTCAATTAGCTAGCCTGGATACACAGTGTAAGATATCTTTGTTACCTTTTTAGACTTTAATGTTGTGATTAATTGCATTTTACCCATGTTCATCTTAAAATAAAAAGATGTACAGGAAATATTTGCTAATGAAATATTTTATGAAGAACGAATAAAGCAACAAAAACTATTACTTATTTTACATCCAATTGTGGATACATCCTCAACAACATGTTGAACATAGTGACTTCCGGTTAACAGTGGCGCATGGTCGATTTTCTCTGCGCTCTGTGAAATTAGCATGATTTGATGATTTATTGATGATTTATTGATACTTTCGAAGGCTGAAACCTTGATAATGTTCATTGAACTGCTTCTTTGTGAGTGTGTCAATGTCATTTTGTGGAAATAATTTGGATTATTGAAGTTAATTGGATATAAACTTGATATAAACTGATAAATAAAGGGTATGTTAAAATTCCGTGATTCACGGGAAAATCATGCTTTGTGCTGTAAACAAACATTACCACTGTGAATGAATGATTTACTATGTACACTTTGAATTGGAATAGTATAGTACAGTATTATGAGTAGTGTAAACTCAACTTCAACTCCAATATCAACTTCTAAAAAACGTTATCTTTCATCTCCAGTTGAACTCACTGACACTAAAAAAAATAAAGTGAGCGTTGCTTTGTCAGATTTGCATGAACTTTCGGACTCCGAATATACAGATATGACCTCAGCTCCTACCATGTTCAATCTAGATGAAGCTGCTATTAACTCTATTACAGTTGCATTGAAACACGCAATGCAAAGTGAAATGGCATCTATGATTGACAGTGCCGTCGGATCTATTGTTAAAGGTGTCACTGATGGGCTTCGAGCCAAAGTGGATGAACTCCAAATTGAAAATGAGGCTCTCAAGGACGAAGTCTTAGATCTTCGTAGCCAAGTTACTGAGCTTCATCTCAAGGCGGATGCTGCGGAGCAATACAGCCGACGTGACATCCGGTGTACCTGAGGAATACGGTGAGATCACTGACATGTATGTTTTGGAAATGGCTAAAGCTATTGGAGTTTCTATAGCACTTCCTGATGTTGCTGTGTCTCATCGAGTTGGAAAGCCTAAAATCTCTAAACCTAGAGGCATTCTTGTAAAATTCGTATCTCGTCGGTCACGTGATTCGATCTACAACAAACGTGTTCTTCTTAAGACCAACGGCTTCGAGGGTGTATACATAAATGAGGACTTAACTCGGCACAGATCTGATTTGCTGTATTCAGGACGTAACTTGGTAAAGAACCGAAACATTCTTGGCGCATAGTCTATGAATGGCATCGTGCACGTTAAAGTTATTAAGGATTCTATGACCAGTGTTCATCGCATATTCTGTCAGAAGGATCTTGTCCCGTTCCAGTATTATTCTGTTCCTGCTACCACTGAGAAAATGGATGGAACAGCATCACACGTTGTCACTGATAAATAAAATATAACATTTTCATACTTTGGTGTTATATTGGCAATGCGCACCATAAACCGGTTTAAGCTCCCCAGTGGTGTTTTTGCCACTGACCGTTCCAAGGCGGTGCCCCACTGTGTTCCTTTAATTGTTCGTTTTGTCCTCGTGTGTTTGCTTTGTATGCTAGTGTGTGCTGGTAGTGTGTGTGTGTGTGTGTGTGTTTGTGTGTGTGTGTGTGTGTGTGTGTGTGTGTGTTGGTGGTGTGCACTTCTGGGTGCTGTGGGGCTCGTTTTGGGGAGGCTGCGTTTTTGGTACGTGGTCTTCCCTGTTTGATATTATTTTTGTTTTTTTTGAAAGTTACACTTTATTTACCTGTCTTAATATCAGGTAAAGTTTAGGATACTCATGCTTTTTACGTGCTATTTCGCATCATGCAGTCATTACTTGTTTATATATCACTGTCTAAAGCGATGAAAACATTATAACGGTATTACTTTCATTTATTGGTAACCAAAAGCATGCAATGCACAATGTATACGTTGTTGCCAGCCAATGTCCTTGTTATGTTTGTATGCGCTTGTATAAATGTGACCTTTGCCTTAGTCAGTTGAGCTAATACTATTTAATATTTACAAAATGTATAGCAAGAGTTTATATGGTACTTGTATATGTTTTCGTGTTAAGCAAACACACTCGTTCGTGAAACATATTTAAATTTTTATTAATAAGCACATTGATTAAGTGTATACATTTACGCATACGTTCCGATAACACTCACTCCAAACGATGTAAATCATCGTCTATATGACTTATGTGTACTTGTACAATGGTACTAAATAGTTGTTTGTGCTTGCCTCACAGACATTACGAATATGTTGATAAAAGCTTGAACATTGTACTATTTTTCAAATTTCGATTATGTGACGATTTTTTTTCATGTAAGATTTTTCTAAAAGGTATGCTCATACACTGTTTTCTTTTCGCCCCTCAGATAATTTCGAAATTCATTGTTCTTTTTACAATCACGGTAGTATATATACGTGCACATTTGTACAAAACGTTATTTCCATACATGGTTATCCTTTGCCTCGCAGACATTTTCAAACTTGGTGTTCAAAAACCGACACTTGTTGGCTTTTTTATTGATCCCAGGTCGTACTAATTCAATAACAATTTTAAATGTGATCGTTTATATGACAATTGTTTACTTGTATTATTTGTACTGAAACGTTAAGTTCTTGTCCCTTAATGCTTGATTTAACATACCTATAACTTCTATTAGTTTTAAACATGAATCGTATGTTTAGTTGGCGCATGACTGGGTGATGTGGGGTTGGTTTGGGGGGGCTGGTTTTTTTGTGTGTTGTTTTCCCTTTTTTTATTTTTTTTTTATGTGCTATTTCCTTTTATCACTTGTTTGCGTTTTTGAATACCACAGCATTACGTATAGCTTGATTTAACATACCAATAACTTCTATTAGTTTTAAACATGAACCGTATGTTTAGTTGGTGCATGACATATGCTATTTCCTTTTATTACCTGTTTGCGTTTTTGAATACCACAGCATTGCGTATAGCTTGATTTAACATACCTATAACTTCTATTAGTTTTAAACATGAACCGTATGTTTAGTGTTTGCAATGGTTATTATTAGCATGACATATGCTATTTCCTTTTATTACCTGTTTGCGTTTTTGAATACCACAGTATTACGTATAGGTTTACTAATTAAGTGAAACAGACACCAATTTCGGTCATTATTACGCTTAGGTTTTATTGCCTATTTAATCATATATCTATTCTAAAAATTGTATCAAAATCAGCCTTCACTCATTCATCCACCTACAATGTATCTATTTCACTACCTACTACTTTACCTTTTACCTGCTTCTCTTGTTATTAAGAACAAAATTTCTTTCTCTCACGTCTCTTGCTGTCTCAGTGAAAATGTTGAATCTGTCTTTCATGCATCTTGTACGTATGACATGACGGCTATGCACTTATTCCTTATATCGTTACTGTCAATAACATAAAATCACACAAATACAAACAGCCCGCCATGTCTACATACAGATATAGAGGGTTCCTACCATTGCAAACACATGTGTTGTTATTACTGTACCTCAATAGCAACATGTTGTTGTTAGTTTCTTTGTACAGCTCAGCTCGGTGAAACCGCCTCACAAAAAAATTACCCCAGCTATTGGATTTATCAACAACATAATATTTACTTTCCAATTGTTTTCGTTCATTATGTTTACTGTCTTTTGTACATGGCTACGTATCCTAATATTAATGGCAGGTGACATTCATTCAAATCCAGGACAATTACCATACGGCTCATCTTCGCATGTCTCACTAGATTTAATTATTATTAGGATATTATTTTTGTTTTTAAGTTCAGATGCAAAATAATTTTTGCATTACTTCTCATTTGTGCACTTAAATGTTCAGAGCATTCAAAATAAATTGGACTTGCTTTACACTGAGCTATATGAGTATGATATCCTTGCCTTCACAGAAACATGGTTGAATAGTAACATTGAAACAGATAACATCAGGCTCCACTCATTTCATGTTCCTGAAAGGCGTGACAGAAAAGGTGACTCACATGGAGGGGTTGTAGTGTATATTAAAGATAACATTTACTATAAACGTCGACCTGATCTGGAGTTGGATCATCTTGAATGTATTTGGCTTGAAGTTGAAGTTAGTAAGAACAAGCGCATCCTATTTGGCTGTTTCTATCGTCCACCTAGCTCTGACGCTATCTATCATTTTTACATTGAAGACTCTATCGGACTTGCTGTTGACTCCAATGTCTCTGACATCATTGTCACGGGTGACTTTAAATACAATGCTCTTAATGATTTGACACTGCGAAAAATTATGTCTATTTCTCAACAATTCTCTCTAGAGCAGATTATACATGAACCTACACATTACACAGAGCATTCTCATTCTCTTCTAGATTTAATCTTTGTATCCAATCGTGATTGTGTCCTCCATTCAGGAGTTAGTGAGCACTTTCTTGAACAGGAATTAAGATATCATTGTCCTATTTTTTGAGTGTTAAAATTTCGTAAGTCCAAGCGAATATGTATTGAGCGTTATGTGTGGAAATATGAACAAGGTGATTATATTAAGCTCCGATCTGACCTTGCTTGCTTTAACTGGAACTGTTGTTTTGACGACAACATTAATGTCTACACATCAAACATTACCAATAAAATACTTGACATATCAAAGCAAAATATTCCAAGCACAGTCATAAAAACCAGACCAAATGAACCTCTTTGGATCACTAGTGAAATTCGAAAAATGATTCGTAAAAGAAAAAAGATGTACAGAAAAGCAAGAAAACACAGTCACCTCATCAGTGGCACACATTTAAGCAGTACAGGAATAAGGTAGTGCTTACTATTCGCTCAACAAAAACACATTACTTCAATAAACTCTCTAGCAAACTCAAAGAAGGCTCTCATTCAACAAAGGACTGGTGGAAAATTCTCAAATCATTTATATCTACCAACAACAATAACACAATTCCTCCTTTATACAACTCTTGTACAAACCATATCGCTTCATTTGATTTGGATAAGGCGAATGTCTTAAACTATTACTTTCAACAACAAACAATTCTTCATGACATCGGCAAGGAAGTACCATCTTTACAGTCTCTTGACCCGAATATGTGTCTGAGTAAGATAACCATATCACCCACAGAGGTTTGTGATGTCCTTAAATCTCTAAACGTTAATAAAGCCTCAGGGCCAGACGGTATAAGTCACAGAATACTTCGAGAAGCGGCTGTTGAACTCTCTTATCCTCTCTGCGACCTCTTTAACTATTCACTTCAGCAATGTCAACTGCCATCATCGTGGAAAGAAGCAAATGTCAGTGCATAAAAAAGGAGATGTTTCTCTTCCGAACAACTATAGGCCAATCTCCTTACTGAATAATGTCGAAAAGGTATTTGAACGGATTGTTTTTAAGCATGTGTTCAACCATCTAAGAGAAATTCAATTTTTGACTCCTGTCCAGTCTGTTTTGTCCCAGGGGATTCCACAGTTAATTAGCTGACTTATATCTACAATACACTGTGCAAGGCACTTGATGATGGCCTAGAAGTTCGTACAATATTTTTTGATATCAGCAAGGCCTTCGACAAAGTTTGGCACAAGGGTTTGCTAGCAAAACTGCGATCGGCAGGAATAACAGGGCCTCTATTTCTTTGGTTTTCTAACTATCATTCTGGTAGACGTCAGCGTGTTGTTCTCCCAGGTGCAGCTTCTCAATGGTGTGAAATAAAAGCAGGAGTTCCACAAGGATCAATCCTAGGTCCTTTGTTGTTTCTGATCTTCATTAATGACATTGTAGCAGATATCAATTCCTCGATTAATCTGTTTGCTGACGACACAAGTCTTTATATTGTAGTCCAAGATCCCATCATTGCTGCTAATCAGCTTCAGGTTGACATCGATAAGATATCTTCCTGGGCCGAGAAGTGGATTGTAACCTTTAACCCAGCTAAATCTGATTCATTGGTTCTATCAAGAAAGAGTAAACGCCCTACTCATCCTGTCCTGCAAATGCTCGGTGAAAATATTCCAGAAGTCACGGTCCATAAACATCTTGGAGTCAACATTTCTGAAGATGCCAGCTGGCACGTACATATTGATTCTATAGCCGAAAAAGCCTGGAAGAAAGTAAACATTATGAGAAAATTGAAATTTTTGTTAGATCGTAAGTCTTTGGAAGTCATATACATATCATTTATTCGTCCAGGTCTTGAATACACTAATGTTCTCTGGAGCAATATCACTAAAACTGATTCTGAAAAACTTGACAAAATACAAAATGAATGTGCCCGTATAGTTGTAGGAGCTACACGACTTGTCTCCTTGGAACGTCTGAAAAATGAAAGTAACTGGGAATCCCTCTCTGATAGAAGATATAAACACAGGATGACACACTTTTACAAAATGTATCATAACCTTGTACCTGATTATTTGTCGTCACTTGTTCCGCGGAAACGTAATAGCCGGTATAATCTCAGAAATGAGCAGAATGTCCCCGGAATCAGTTGTAGAACATCACTTTATCTCAACTCTTTTCTTCCAACTTCTATCCGTGAGTGGAATGCCCTTCCGCTAGAAACTAGAAACGCACAACCCCTGACAGCTTTTAAGAATCACTTAAATAGAAACAGGTATCGATTACCTACATACTATTTCTCAGGAACGAGAAAACTCCAAGTACTACATACTCGATTACGTACTAAATGTAGTTCACTTAGTTACCACCTGTATCTTTGTAACATTTCTCCGACAGCTCTCTGTAAATAAGGACAAATAGAGTCAAACTATCATTTCTTCTTCGAGTGTCCTATTTTTCAAGATATCCGTATTATACTCCTTGACCACCTTCATAACTTTGAAGTTAACTTAAGCGTTCTCCTTTTTGGTGATTCAACCCTCTCGGACCTAAAAAATACCTTCATCTTCAACCAGGTTCAATGTTATATACGTGATAGCAAGCGATTCACTTAATTCATATTAATGCTTGAGACGTTTCTTACTTCTTTTCTCTTTTCTGTCTCTTCTTCTAAATTCTTTAGAATTTCATCATACTATGGTGACAAAGATACATGTCCTTCCATACTGTATATTTCAGTCTTACTATTTCTACTTATATTTAACACATAATTCCCAACTTTAAAAAATTATTTATTGAGCGTAAATTTACTAAGAAGTCTTTTTAAGGAGAAGAATCAAATAAGACAGTATTGTCTTTCATTCTCATCCTTTTTCTCTTTGTACAATTATGTATCTGTTAATCTGTATGTACAATTGTATATATTTGGGAATAAAATATGTTTAAACATGTTGAAAATGACCGAGATTTTTTAATGTTTACTTTTCCTCTTTCCTTCTATTATATATGTATATCGTTTTCGTGCTGTGTATCGAGCCAAATGGCCAAATATATACATTGTAGTATGAGTTAGAGTACAAGCATTTCCTTATTTATTCTCAATTGTTTACTTGAACTTAAACTTGTGAACACCTTATTAGCAACAAAGAAATGGTTGTTGCCATGTCTTGCTCATGTTTTATTTGGGACCTTATCAGATAAGAAAATGACCAATGCCACGAGAACCCTGCTACATTTGAGATGCTTTGCACTTATCAGTAGTCACAAAATATATCTCGGTTTGTCAAAGGGTATGATGAACTTGGTCAGACCAGATATTGAACTAAACCGTGGTTGTTGCCATGTCTTGCTCAGGTTTTATTTGGGACCTAATCAGATCAGAAAATGACCAATGCCACGAAAACCCTGCTACATTTGTGATGTTTTGCACTTATCAGTAGTCTTAAAAATATCTCGGTTTGTCAAAGGGTATGATGAACTTAGTCAGACCAGATATTGAACTAAACCGTCTCAAAACCTGCTACATGTATATTTGAGTTCTTTTGCAATGTTGAAACACATTTTCTAGAAATCATAATCAAATGTAGTGGTATTTACCACAAGAACTCACCTCAACTCTTCGATGGGCTTATCTTAAATTGTATAGGTCATTTGTTTGACTAAACCGACACAAAGAAGCTTCCTTTTACTCTTGCATTACTAACCTAGAATGAGCATAGTAAAAATATTACGGAAAAGTCTAGAATGAACAACTTTAGATTACAATTGGATAAACTGCCATATTTTAGCTTGTTCAAAATCCCGACGCAACATTTTAGGCAATCATAACAAATTTGATTGAAAACCACATTATCTTGTTCGGCAAAAAGCAGTCTTAAGTTTAAAGCTGCTAGCGCACATTTCAGGTGAACAAAAATTAATCTCCAGAAAATAATATATTTAAGAGTAAAATGTAAAAGTAAATTCAAAATTCAGCAAGGAAAGTAAAAAACTAGGTAGCAATTTGCAAAATTTCATTGAAAATGTTGGTAGTGTTTGGATTAATGTAACGGCACTGTTACATTATATGGTTTATTTGAATTTGAGTTTTACAAGCGTGTGTTATTTATATTGGGACCCTTTTATGTGACTATTCGTTCTAAAATATGTTATTTTCAAAGAGATTGGGGAACTTAATTATTTCAGCAAAATCTGAGAGCTAGCAACTTAAATAAGACCAGATATTGGATTATCCCTGAGTAAAATCTGCTTCATGTGAATATTGTAGTAGCCCAGGATCAATTTTTCTTGAACAATCATAAGCTGACCCTTAGTAGATACATTACTTCGTCAAGATCAAACATTCGCTCAATTAAATTCTAAAATTTGGTCATGTTCTTGTTACGAAAGTATAGGTGGAGAAAAGGAATGATGTTTTACATGTAGTCACAAGAAAGAGGAAACATTTTTAGGGATGTATATCAAGATGATTTATTCACATTACACAAGTACAAACCTGCATTTTTCAAAACCAGATGGCGGACGGCGTCGCCAACGTTTCTCCTGATAAATGACGTCACGTATAAACAACAATATTGAATCGAGTCTATTAATACGCAATGAAGAAAATGTACATGGTAAAATAGTACGCTAGTTGTCTGACAAATTACAAGATTCATTTATTGTTTTTTATTTGGTTACAAGCTCGTTGTTCCCGCCAAATTAACTCATTACAAATAATATGTCGCCATACAAGTTCAATAACCCATAATAATGTCAGCATTTAGAATAAAAGTCATATTTGAACAATTGAAATAATTCTCATTACATTGTACTTTCTGAATAAAGCACAAATATTTTGTACAGAATTATCATTAATAATTATAGAGTTAGAGAAAACATATATGTATTGAAAATGAAGGACATACACAAATAAATTTCGTTTCAGCTAGCTGAAAGCTTATCGTGTGTATCGACTACCGACTGCAAGGAGAACGATTCACCTGTCTGTAAAATAGACGAAGATCGAAAATACTGCCAATCGTGTAGATCTGGCAGATGTTCATGTAAACCTCTCTACTATCTTCACGCCATTGAAAATACGTGTTATTTGAGTAAGTACAAATATTACTTTTAGTATTAAATTTCTAAATTACATCAGAGTGTCTCATTGACAAATCAAGGTATAGTATACCTATTACAAATATATATGGTTATATTCTAGCAATAAATCAATTTGTCACAAGATCAGTCCGGAACTATTAACGTAAGATGCAGATAACACACAAGTCTACAGGAAGAAGCACGACCATGCAAAATGTTTATTCAGTACATTAAAATATACACGCCATTTCATTTTCTTTTATTTCTGATATATTTTTACTAATTTGTTTACCCTCGATTACAAAACAAGTTCTTACAACTTTTATTAATCTCTTTCGAGACACAATTCAGATGGAACTCTTACAATGTACTTTTGATAGACCTTACAGATTTTGAATATTTCTCCGAAACTCGTCGAGGATCGACAACCAGCACTTAATAGAATTGGAAAGATTTGATCTCATTGAAATATCAAAATTTCATGACAGAAACAGCAAAACATAGAGCTAAGCCCATTCGTCTCTAACTAATGATGTATGTGCGTGTTTTCAAGGAAACATGTCGTATGTACAATAAAACCCTACACCAATCTATAGCTAATCTTTCACCTTTGCATGCTTTCGAAATGATTTTAAGAAGCATAGAATCACTTTCCATCTTGTTTTAAATAGTTTATACTCGTCAGAAGTATACACTTTGTACACCATCCCTAATAATTTTTCAAATGTTTAAACTTGAAATATTGACCTCCTGTCCTTCTTTTAACTTTTTAATTTATAAGAATGTAACAAGCAACACGTACGTTTCGCCATGTAGCGATGCACCTTTGCTTGTAATGTTGCCTTGTGACTTATGACGATGCACCATGGCCTGTAGTGTGATGCATCGTAGTTGGTAGTAATCCATTGTTGCTACACGGGACCGTTTATAAAATGACCCTTTCGTGGTGGTACAGTCCAGCACAGGCGGATTTCGTTTTTGCCGCGATGTAGCGCGGGAGGCTTTACAACGCGGGAGTAATAAATCCACGCGGCATCACGCGGCATATGATTGTAGATGCGGTATCTATATGCCGCGTGTCATTTGCGTACCATGCCGCGTCAAGCGGCGTTAACAATTGTTTTCCCTTTAAAATTGACGCATTATGTACAGTGTAAATGTAATTTTATAAAGGGTTCATAAAATATCATTTTATTGGATTTTTGCATGAGTTTACTATTCTCCGAGTATGTTTTATAATTTTGTTTATTGTATATGCTTAAAATTTGATGACTGTGTTATGAAAATTATTTGTCTTCTGAATGTACGCTGCTGAGTTTCTAAAGTTGACTTTTCCAGCTTTCGTTTTGAATGATAATATAGTAGTACTACTCTCATGAGTACATTCTTTCAATACGTCCGTTTGTGTAACGGAAAAACCTGTATTTATTTTTATACCTTTGGTTCGTGCAATTGCTCAATAAACGATTGTTTTTCTCGTAAACATAATTTATACAACTGCTCTCAGTGCATTTTGGTGAACAAACCTGAGCAGAAACTGAACTTACCTTTCTGTTTACTTTATCACTGCATTGAACGCTGTTCGGAAATGTCCTGTTTCAAATTTTCAAATGCACTAGATTGTCGCACGAGAAAAATACACTGATTTGTTTTGGTCTGCTTGTGGAGACACCTAGGATAAATAGACTGCTTAGGTAACTGTGTTTTTGTCTTCACCGTGCTGTGATATTCTCTTGAAACTGAAAACAGAACGTTTGATTTTCATGTTTTGCTTTACCTGTCAACTGCCCAAATTAAATTTCACAACTCTTTCTTTATGCACGTAATTAATTTCCCCTTCAGCAAAGCAAAGGTAGCCAAAAGAAACACCTTAACATATTCAAAAATTCAATTTCACAACCGAATCAATGTTATTATTTTCTCCCGAAACAATACAGACACACTTGAAGTTCATAATACGTTAGTGTGTACCCTAAAATAGATAAATTTACGTTAAATAAGCGAATATTCAAATAAAGCTATAACATGTAACTCAATAAGGAATCATTGTTTTCCATCCGCGTCTTGTTCAAAACAAGCATTTTGGATCTTGACGTGCTGATATACATTTGTTGTACATTCTAAGTTATTCTCGTACTCCAATCTGATGTTGTATCAGTTAATCAAAATATTTACTTTTTAGTGTTGCATGTGGACTACTTAGATCTTCCTTACATTTTATGTACTAAGAAACTTGTATAGCACGCTTATATTGTGCGCACAGTGAACTGTTCAAAGAAAAATGGTGATCAAGAAGATTTGGTTTTGTTTCAGATTGCACGACCCTTGACGATACATTTGAATATATATATGAGAATCCGAAAGCTTTCTTCAACGCACGTGGTAATGTCAGTCTTACAGAGTGCAGAGAACTCTGCCTCTGTGAGTCAAAGTTCACTTGCAACTGGTTTGCCTATGACGCAGACTCTGCGACGTGTACCTTCACAGACGATCTTAATAGGGATGTTCATAGCGCTGATGTTTCTGCGAAGTTCTACAAAAGAATATGTGCATATCCATAGAACATGGAAATAACGTCTACATTAATAATAGAATGGTTTCATTAGATTTTTAACCGATTATTGTTGAGAATGGCAAATTACAATTATCAAGGCATTGATAAATTTACAAAAAAGTGTTTCGTTAAGACCAATGATTTCTTTTACTCTACGCGGGGCGGTCGGAAAATATGTGGACATTTTGGTACTGTTATCAAAGATTTTTCAAAACATGTATTTACTCCTTTTAGAAGTATTCGCCATCTGCGTCTGCGCACATTTGCCATTTATGTTGGGAGGGGGGGGGGGGGATGTATTCCTTCTGCAAACCATGAAACATACCTATGTCTAATTATTGTATAACATCTGACATTACACCTGACCTAAACTCATATAAGTATGTTTTGGAAACAATTACAAGTCACAGAGGGGGGAGAGGCAAGATTAGGGCTATAGAGAAGGTGAGATATTAACTGCCACTTAAAAGAATTGATTACTTCACTTTAGACAAAGCGGTATGGGAGGGGGCGATGTCATGTAGAAAATGGCATTTTTCTGTGTAAGCCTTGGGCGTAAGTATTTAATTTTAAGTGTTTTCAGAGTTACTTCATAATAGCATTTGTCAGTAACAGTTCTATCTGTTTGCATCAAATGAGCAATGTATTATTTCATTATGCATGTGTATCCCAGAAAACAACTAACGTTTATTATTTATAACTCACCATCAGAAGGAGACATTGTACACCTTTTCGTGGGTAGGGAACTGACTCGTTTCCACTACTCAGTGTGTTCTGAATTAGTTTTTGTACGAATTATTCACGATAGAATGTAGATTTCACTCACGAAAAATATTGCTATGTTAATGCACATGGTAAGACAGGGTCATGAAAAATCCACATCATTTCCGAACACCCCTCGTAGTCAAAAGGTTAAGCTTTTGAAAGTATCGTTTTTGTATAAAATATTTAAAGATTATAACACCTGAGTACAAGTTATGAACAATAACGTTCTGAGAACCCTTTTTGATTTTTTTGTGTATTGGATGCCGAGGTAGACAAGTAAGTCGGATCCCATTTAGTGTGGTTGAACTATCGAATCACATTTCATTTGTAATTTGGCATTTCGTGAAGTTGCTAATAATCATATTGAATGACTTTGTATGATCAATATAACAGCTTCTAAATCGCGCAATTGAAGTTTTATTACATTTGTACCTTAAATGTAACCAATATTAATCGCACTGAAATAATGAATCTAACAAAAGGTATAAAGTTTTGTTACAGCTGACATCTTCATTGAACCAGTAAACAGCAATAAATTTTAGTTGGTTTTAAAAAGGTTTCATAGGACAAAATATATCACACATGAAACTGAAATTCGCATTATAAAAGTTATGTATATTTTTCCTGTGATGGAATGTCAACGTTGGTGTTTTTCTATATGACTGTTGCAAATGAGGATGATAATTGTCTGTTTAGGATATTGTTTTCAACATTTCATTAATAATTCTGTACAGTAGGGTAGTTTTCCCCAACATTCTTTCTTGTTCCATTTTATAATGCAGGACCCCCTTCTCCGTAAGAAACTGCCAATATTTTGACAGACATACATGTGTAGCAGGGCTAGAACCCATGATCCTCCATTTGTGAGGAATTAAGTGATTCCAAGTCAGCAACCTAAGCTAAGGCGTTTGACTTTGGACGGGGGTCTTGTTTTACTCTGCAATTTTTTTTATCTTTTTCCTGTTGTTGTTGTGTATTAATTTCAGCACATTTGAGTGCATGGTAATATATGGATCTTTACAATAGTCTGATGTCCATGACTCTTTGTCCGTGTTAAGCTCAAATTTCAACAAACCTGCATAGGAATGTTTCTTTGACGGCCCTGTAAGGAAATATTTAATGAACTCTATTTGATACAGAACCAAGAGTACCATGACTAGCAAAAGGAAAATAATATTCATGTTCAAAACCACATGGCTCGATACTGTGATATGTGTTGTGCTGTATATCCTAATGGTTCTCAGCTACGTTCTGTGGTATTATACAATACATTCCTTCTTCTAGGTTTGTATGATCGTTATAAGAAACTCCTTAAATCTCTTTGAAATGTATTCAAACAATGATATTAAACGAAAATCTACTATTTCGATTTGTGGAAAATAAGATTGCATGGATAGTTGTCCTAATATAGTGAGATTCCCGTACATATATAGCGGTATGGAGAACAACTGAGAAACTCTTGTCGGTCGAAAATTAAGGCTGATATTTGCTTTGGCAATTTCAACTTCATGTATGAAGGAAAAAGTTTGTTTTAAAAAATCACAACATGTTTTTCAATGGAATCAAAAGTTAGGTTTCGTCGAGTGACTTTACACTGTGTATTAAAAAGAAATTTCAAATTAGACATTCAGTTTAGATTGTAGGTGTCTGCGTTCATGTGATCAGAAATGAGCACGGATGGTTGTCAAGTTTTGTATTGTCAAATGCTGGAAAATTTCTAGCTTCTCTCTTCTATATTTCATTATACCTGAAGCTTTAAGTATGACATTTATTCCATTGAAAATGTACTTTGAAAAAACTACAATTTGAAGGAAGACTTTTTCATCATATTTCTGAGAAAGCATTCTTAGAATTGTAATTGTCTGCATTTAAACTTAAAAGTACCACTGTATCCATAATTTGTTTTTTAGAGGCGAAAATCGATGTAAACCGAAATGCATAACAAAGATTACTTTAAAAGTTACACTTTTGTTTAACGTTTTTATTGGTCACAATATATCAGATATACATTTTATTCATAGGTCATGAAAAATTGAAACACCGTTAACCGTTAAATACGTATATACAAGGTTTAGTAAGGTTGTTGTTGATGACGATTATGAAGATGGTCAAACCATGTAAAATCTTTGCTATATATTGCTTTATATTGCAATGTTATATTATTTGATCTAATGAAATATCAAATACATGGAAGTTAGAAATGTTTTATATTTGACACAGATTAGAACTATCACGTTTTCCAACTAATGTATTACTTATAAACAGCTAATCAACAACGTTTGATTGATAAGACACTTAGAGTATGTATGTCTCAAGTTACAAATAGAGAAGCATTCAACAAATTTTGTAACCTTGATGTGAGGTTTTGTCTTTTTAAACATGCTGTTTTTGTTAATGATGATGTCTTATCAAGGTTGTGATTATTTGATTTTTATGAGACTATCGCTTATTTTCAGAAATGAACGAAAACGAAAAGACCCACTTACTAAATTTTAGTCCTGGATGGGGCGTATACGGCAGACCCCAGCATTTCACCCGTTTTGCTGTTCAAATTGAATTTATTGTGTAAAAGGAACAAAGTCAACTTAAAGGTCACAATATATCAGATACATTTTATCTGCATGAAAGTGATAGTTACAAGCATGTTTTTATCACCGTGAAATACAAATATACAAAATATACTAGTTGTTGTTGTCGCTGTTTTTGTTGTTGTTGTTGGATCATTAACAAGATTATTGTAGTTTAAGCTGTTGTTGTTGTTTTTGAAGACGATGATGATTTCATGTTACCATCTTTAATTGTTTTGCACTATGATATGGGTAAAGATTGCATTTTGATTCAATGAATCCATTGTAACATAATGAAATATATAGAGTATGATATAAAGTGATTGAATATTATACAGAAATATACTAACCTTCATAGAGCATATGAAAAATTGTTTGGAAATCATCCGAAAATCAGAAATTTATAATTCTCGAAACATATTAAATCTATACTATTAACGACATAAAACAGCTCTACACCTCAATCATATTGTTGAGTGTCTGACTGAAACTGAAGACATTAGAATTCTGACCCAAAATGAAACATAATGGGATTTACTGTATTATACATTAAAAAGAAACGCCAGTATCTCAAATGCTGTAGGTGGAATTAAATAATTTGTAAGAATGTTAAATATTACACTTAAAATAATATTTTGTCTTGACAGCCAATTTTGTTTTTGTCAAAATGTCTGTTTTCACTATATTCGCTATCTCTCCTTTTTGTATGATAAATGACTTGAGCTGTAAGGCCCATTATAGTCTTTGTTATATATCTTCTTTTATAGAGTCAATGGACATTGATTTAACATTTAGATAATAAAGTTGTCTATTTGGGTGAGTGAATATTCAAACAAGTCAACCGGAAAAGTATTCAGATAAAGACTGTTTAAAGATACATCACAATTATGTCCACAAGTGAAAAAAGTTTAAAGAAAATCGTTTTAGTAAACACATATATCAGAAATGTTTTATTGTATAAAATGGAAAACAGAAACCCTGTTTTAATTAATTTAATTACAAATTTAAAAATTCAATGTTTTATTTTGTTGTTGTTGTTGCGGCTGCTTTTGAAGATGATGATTATGAAACCATGTAATGCATATGTTTGCTGAATATTGCAATAAGATACTTGTTAAGATTCCATTTTATATCTTAGAATCAAGTGAAATGGACGAGACACGGAGAGATATTTGATAAAATACGGAAATATAGAATATTTAGACAATTATTCAAAAACAGTTTTTAAATGAATAAGAAACTCTCAATCATTTGAAAGATTTAGTTTATACATCGGAAGAATCAGAAAGTTGTTAAACTGGATATATGGGATAGATTAACTATAGTTTCTGTTTATCTGTGTTGTGATTATTTGATATTAGGCCTATAATTACATGTAGTGAAGATGAACAAAATGAAACTATACACTTTTTGATACATCTATACTTAAACATGTGCTCGAGTAATTTATGTTTCAAAGCCTTAAACTTAAGGTATAACCTACTAAGTTTTTAAATGAAGCAAATATTCATAAGTTAAACATTTTTTATGATTTGTTAGAGAAGTTTACACTTTAAAAATGTGAATCTCATTGATGATATTAACTTTACTTAAGTCATAAAATCATATCAAACATTTTAAGAATCGCAAAACATTTCAAACGTTGCAATATTCGTATATCTCATTTGTATTGTATTTGGTTCCATTTGTGTTTGTTTTGTTTTCATTTCTGCTAGAAAGTAAATTCAATTTTTTTCATATACTTATTAGTATAATAAGTATATGAAAATGTCTAATTCAGATTCGATATATTTCATTCAAACTGTATTATGCAGTTTTCATTTCTTTTCTAATACTGACATTTATTACTGTATTAATAACTGTTATCTGATAACTCACCAATTCTGTATTGTATACCATTTAATTCATTTTTAGTAAACCGATATCAATTTTGTATCGATGCATGTATAATTCAATTTTGATTTTTTGTAATTACGCAATATACCACAATTAGACAGTACTAATTGAAAAATATTCAGCTATATGTTTGCATTTTTATTTCAAATTATTTACTTATCACAATACAATACAAATAGAGATAATCACTGGCAGAGAAGTAGAATGCAAATAAAAATGATTCAATGCAAAAAACAAAACAACGAAATATACATAATATGGCAATTGTTGTATAAACAAAAAAAGAGTAAAAAATACAATGTAACGTAAGTAATGAAAATATAAGGTTAAAAAATACAAATAACAACATTATAAAAGACATAAGAAAAATAACAAATATTGCAACGTTTGACCCTCATAGATTTTTTATTATCTGCATTTATTTAGTGATTAAGCTTTATAGATGTCAATAGAACTTTAATAAAGTTTTCAAATTTATATAGACTTTGTAATACATTTATATAACAATTTATATAACAACGTATTCAAATTATCAAGTTGTTGACAGTTTTCACAGATGAAACTGCAAACCTTTTACCTTACACATTTCCGTTCACAGTCTGACATGCGAATTATTGAAATTATTTAGAAATTCTACAATGTCAGATACATTATCTAGACCTTCTAGGGAACCAAACTGAACTTTGGATAAAAATCCAAAGGGTATTTCGGACCCAGCTTGTAAAAAGAGAACCGTCCAAAGAAAGCTCTTGATTAGGGAAAGGTTTGAAAATGTTTTACCTGCATCGACATACCAGCCTTTTGGTTTTTTTCATATAGTTAACTTGAGTCGTATAATGGGTGGTCTCAAAAATGTCTGTTATGATAAAAAAGGATGAAAATACAGTAATGGTAAGGCTTTTACATTTTATTCTTGAATTTTTGCGGCAAATAGCATAAAGCAAGACAAAATTAGCATAATGCGTTTCCTATATTCCACAAAATGTGCATCTGAACTGTTCTGAAGCTAGAGAAAAAATGTCGTTCCAAATTTTGATTTAAAGTAAAATATGTCCCAAAAATTATCCGGTTTCTTTGATACATTAGCTGTTAAACAATTTCATCTGCAAATATTTATTACTACAATGACAGTATTATGATGTTTGTCTTGGTCTCCGCAGTCCGTCTGTCTGTCACATACTTTATCCTTACTACATTCCGATTATCCTGATTATATTTTGTCAGAGCCTCCGTTATGTGTGCAGAAATTAATTATTGGAATAATACCTGACATACGAGTACACGGAATACGTTTGAAATAATACTAACAGCTCCAATAATTGGCGCTATTAATAACAATGATACTATTGAAAGGGTATGGCCACTAAAGAGTTAAGGAAAACGTAATGTTAGCATACCATGAACCAGTTGAAATTCCTACGGTATAAATTTGTCTCTGCTTTTCTCATTTCAGTAGTTGGTTAGTTTCATTATTTTACTATTCTTCGGGTCTGGTACCTTATGCCTGATGTTATCAGGAAATTGGGTTTTCGGTGCAGCCGTTTTAAGCTTACTTTTGCTTGGAAGTTTGTGACCTTTCAACCGCCAGTGAAATGACGAATAGAATGTATAACATTTATGGATTTAAACATGATTTAGGTCTTGTGGTTTTAAAGAAGAAAATCTTAAAGTATTTTCCTATATATCTCCAGGTAAAAAAGTGACCCCATGCGCGGGGCCAACATTGAGCGCATTGGCAAGATTTTCACAAACTTGGTAGAGGTCTACTAGAAAATGCTACCCTGGGATCATAATTTGAATAGCATCGACAGAGATCCACTTGACATTTCTTCTTGCCAAATATCTAAGCTTTGGGCCTTGTGTCTAATTACTGTAAATTTACTGTAGTGATAAAATCATGCCGGTTAATGGGGCTGATACATGTACTCCATACTCCAAGTGTCTCTGGCGACGTACATACCTTGTTTTCAATGTTTACAATAAAGATGTAAATACGAAGTGATTAAAATGTATAACGTAAATAATACGAAAAGTGTCAGTAAATGTACCTATGAAAAGTCCGTCTGTCCGTCCGTCCGTATATCTGTCTGTCTCATAATTTCAATTGTTAATACACATATAAATCCCCTTTTGTTGTTACAAAGATCCAAATCTACAATGGTTTCAGTTTAAAATGAATCATAGAATTATTGGTACAAATGTTTTGTTGAAATAAATTGGGGATAAAGAATGATACCAGATGTTTATTTTGTCTCTCACATGCAGAAACCATTTTGCATTTCTTTTTTGATTGTCAAATATCAAATTCATTTTGAGATGAGGTTAAAAGGGGGATAAATAAAAGATGTCCAAATCTTAACACAGTCAAACTGGTTATTGACATATCTATTATAAGGTTATGAAAATGTTAACATAAATATAATTCTGATTGCTAAATACAGCATACGAGTACATCTGTGTTAAATGAGACACATCTTTCCGAATTTGCAATTGTTTATTCATCTTACTAAGTCTCTTTTGACTTTCACAGAAACTTCAGAACATGAATGAATTTGATAAAACATGGAATGAATATATGCTATTCCTTGATATGACGATTGAGGTGTGTAAGAGGGTCTTAGTTTTTTTAGTCTCTCTCGTTTTTATGCACTAGAGAAGAGATACTAGTAAGTTAATTCGAGTTTAACTCGGACTAGATTTGGTTATATCGGTCAAATAAAACTTATCTTATATAACATATAAAGAACATGCGCCCCAGAGTTGTCTCCCATACATCATTTTGTTACGACTGACTTCCTGTATTATGAAGTATTCAATTTTGCATTTCGCTCTATTTCTGCAATGGATATTCATTAAGATTTCTGAATATGAAGTAAAGATGAACAATTTCGTGGAAGAAATATTACAAACTTATAAATCTCACCATACTGTTTCTCTTTTTTTCTGTCGGCAAGGATAGTTATCACCATTTCAACATTTCTTTTACTTTCAATCATTCACTCAATTAGTCGCCAAGTAGTAAAAATGCGATAGAAAATATGCAAAACGTTTTCAATTATAACCAATAAAACATATAATAGTACAAGTCACACAATCTTAATCAATGTAATGTATTTATTCAATATTCCGCATTATATCATTTACTAGTTCAATAGTCAACGAATCCAAAACTTACTCAATCAATGTATCTATTCAACATTCAAAGTTCAGCTGACACATACAGACGGGTGAATAGTGTATAGATGTCTAAGAAGCGATAATGTCCTTCTGTTTTACTATGTAAAATATTTCATTCAAACTTTATAAATAGTTTCAAAATAGTTTTTCTTTACTTAATGAAACAAAAAGCCGTTTTATGCAAGGTTTAGCATACGCGTATGGAGGGACGAACAATGTATACATTATAATGTTTTAATGCACTTAAGTTCCTCTATTGAACCATGTTATATCTTCAATAAATGGCTTCAAATATGTCACTGAAATATGTGCAATATATATATATCAAATGGATGTTTTATTGTTTTTTACGGATGGACAAACGCTCAGAATATATTGAAAGTGTCATGTTTTATAGAAATGAGCCATTTAGAATGCAAGCATAAAACCGGCCTGTAATATAAATGAAAGCGACGAAGGCACTGAATTTGTTTGGGTACACAAATTCCTGTGTCTCCGGTCTCACTCCTCTTCTAATAAAAACACTTAGAAATATGACCTGGACAACGTCATAAGGGTTAAGAATGCATGAAATAATTTCAGTAAAGTAAAAGTTCGATACTCTATTAAACGACGTTTTCCAGTTAATAGTGAAATTATGATTGGCAATTCATGTAAATGCGTTTATCAAACTATGGTATTGAGCTCTGAGAGGAAATCATTAAACTGTCAAATTCACAGTGACCTTGGCCTAAAAGTACCAGGTATGATAAAGTGTAACTGATTGTGCTAAACAAAGCCATTCCTTTCAAAATATCTGCTTTAAGTCGAAGGTAACAAATCAATGATCAGTTCGAACAAATGGCCAATATGGCCCCTTTATCGCTTATCTGGCTTCAGAGAAATGGTTAGGTATCACTATATAAGCCTATGTAAAATCTGTGAACCCCGGACTGGGTCAATATTTTGAGCCAGGAGTCATAATTTAAGCAGTTTTGGCAGAGAGCCCCCTAGACAATGCTGCATACCAAACATCTTCGCCCTTGGCCTCCAGGATTTTGAGATTTCTTCATTTGAATACATCATATGTAACAACCGAAAGTTGTTCAAAGGATTTAATGTGTCCAAATTTATATTTCTGTCTAAGTAAAATGAAATGAGTTATTGTAAACAACTAATTACTTTAACTTACATAAAGCATAAGCATTTTTTCAATACTTAATATTCGACAATAAGCCCAAATATTATTTTTCTAGCGATGCCCTACTAATGGGCGGCCAGGGATTGGTAAAAGATCGTTGCATAAAACGGATAAACGCAGCACAGATATATCCATATGTTTTTACTGTTTACAATTTTTGCAATATGAAAGGATGCTCGGCTCCAGGTATTTCATCATGTCATTAAATTGACTTCGACCCTGTCTCTCTATCAGTTTGCTACTTATAGTTTTCGTTTAGTCATGAAATATTTGTGACATTAATAGTTCATGTACCGTCAAGTTACGTTCAATGAAAAGAAAATCAAAACTCAAATATCATTATTTGTTTTTGAAACATCAAACATACGTGTAATTCTTTGCCTGTCTACCATGATGTATGATGAAAATTGATGAATCTGTCATTTTTCAGAGATTCCACTTGGGCAACGAGGTCCTTTCTGTTTGAACTGTGACGTAATGCAGCACCCAAAATATTGTAAAAGAATATCTTCTTGTGCAACAGACAACGTACATACATTAGTGTCTTCGATTTCTTGTTTTCTTTTATTTCTGATCGATATCATTTAAAAATGTAAAATATTTGTATTTTGTCAGTTTAAGTTTTAAACAAAAGTATTCCGTATGCATAGATGACCTTAACCGTTCTCCCGAGCGGTGTTTTCAAACTAATACATGTAATTACGATCGTAAGCAGAATAATTCCAAACATGTGTTCTTAGTCTGTTATATATCATTTACTCTCCAGTAGGGTTAAATATCATTTAATTTACGATAAGATATATGTTATACGTCTACTAGAGTTTCCCGCTTTATTTAGTTATTATGTCAGTCGACCTTATATAAACAATTAACGCTTTATTTACATGTTACCAGAAAAGCTACGGCACAGAAATCAAATTCCCATCATTCTTTTTCCCGTATATGAACAAGGTCAAATTCTTCTAGACAAATCGAAATTAGGCGACTTGTAAGACGTATGTACATGTAAGTGTACCTGTAAATAAGTATTATTTTGCTTGTTCTCGTTTGAAGCAGTGTTAGTGACTGCAAACAGGTACACATGCTCCCCTAACTGTTATAGAACATGTTCTTGTAACGACCATTGTGTCATGGTAAAAAATGCAAGTAGGCCAACAGAATCTCCAAAAACAACACAAGCTTCAATAGGTAAAACTAAAATGCAAATAAGGAACGCAACAATAACATATGTTCCTACAACCGGCTTCACATGATTGAAAATCAAAAGCTTATTAAAATCAACTATTACTCGGACAATTTCAATATGAATTCGCTCTTAGTTTATACGGCTTCATTTAAGTTCGATTACGAAGAAAGCTCTGTAGCTTATTGAATCGCTCTCGAACACTCATTCACGATATCACGCTCGCTAATCAATGAAACTTTACTGGAGTGTTTGGTACTTTTATCCATATCGTCAACGTGTTGCGATCGGATGATTTAGTTACGGCCCTTTGATTTTGAAAAGGTCTAGCAGTCTCGTGTACATCGAGAATTGTGTCGGCTTTTATTCAAATATGCATGAAGGTGTCACGGTAAAGGACTTACTCGTATAAAGGGGAGAAAATGTATAAGCGACTTGATAGTGCAGTCGGAATAGCATTGGTCATTAAGCGAAAGGTCCAGGCTCGAGTCCCAGTCATTACTGGCTGCATATTTTTTCCTTAGCCTGTAACAGTTGGCGCCGAACATATAACCATGGCGGGGGATATCCATTCACAAAATGTTCTTGAATTTAAAGAGGGGATCTTCGTCAATGTGTCTGCTAAAATATTTGTTTGTATCTCGGCTACTGATCAAGGGGTAGAAAGATAGGAAAACAAATTTATTCTTTTTCTCAGAAAAAAGTGTCGGAAATTGCTATCTATTCTAACTACAACCTTTAAATATAATTAAGAAGCTTAATGATAAGTTCAGTGAAATCATATTTCTGAATTATAAATTTAAATGCCTTCTCTATTAAAATATTTTAGACATGCCGGTTACAAACAGTTTCTACATGATCTTTTTATCATATAAAATTTCAATATAATACTAGAAATCTACAAAGACATAACTGTGGTATTGAAAATATAAAAAAAAACGTACTGGATCGATTGTGTTTAGTTTCTGTTTTTATTTTCGAGACCAACGATTGTGTTGTACAATGATCCATTGCTTTCAGAAGTAAGTTTTCGTGCACGTGCGCATGTCTATCTGTGCACGTAGACAGGTCTTACTAGAGAAATCCAAACCTGCCAACGTGGACAGATAGACCTCTGTGCACGAGCTTTTTTCTTGTCCTGTCGGTCTTTTATAAATATATGGACTCATGCCAAATAAGAGTAGGTGTGTAAAACCCGAGAAAACAGATTTTAATACAAATCTTTTGAGCTAGATCATTGCACAAACATGCGCACCTATTATCTACTTGAATCTTGTACGACGGATTTAAGATGGCGCACATTATTAGACTGTACGTGCAGGTACGGTCCTAGGCAACATTTTACCAATCTGTTACATGACAGGGCAGAAAATAAAAGGATAGTATGGCCTATGAAACTATAGGACTGACATGACTACACTAAATTCTTTTTCATATAGTAAATGTATAACATTTAAGCACGGTCCGCATACAAAAAAAAATCGTTGAGTAATTACACCCTAATAAATATGTAGAAGCACCTTAGTCACAACCAAAAATGCCTTTTTTATATACATGATGTGTTACTTTTTAGCCGAAAATTGCGCAGGTAGGACATCACCCCTCATCTGTAGATGTTTGTTTACATTCTGTCAAAAAATTCAATAGTTTCAAATCGCCATAGGACACCGTAAATTAATCAGAAAATTCACAAACTATTTTTTGTTATGCTTAACCATTGTACTTTCGATTTTAATTCTAGAAAACTTTAGTGCTACCAATCATTTTGGACCAATCAGAGACCTCAGCTTTCTAAACAGTCCGCAAGTTCCCTACAGAAATTGGCTGGTTCCGAGTCCCGCCGATTTAGCGAAGTCATACCAACTGCTACACATTAAAGTGATAATACCCTTCAATTTGATATCGCAATATGATGTCATATTCACTAATGGTTTAGTATCAGTAAATGACAAGTAGTGCATAAGTTATTGCTAAACAATAAAAATATACACAGTTTTATTCCTATTGAACATAGTTAAAAAATGACAAAATCTATTTGATATAATAAATTGTTCGCATGCAGTAATGAAAGAAATGGTCAAGCATAACTTATTTTCTTTAAATTTTCTAAACTTTTTTCAAGAACTTTTCTTGACCGTACTTTTTCTGGTCAGTTTGAGCAGTATTAAAGCTTTAAGTGAAACTGAAGCCGAATGTATTGAAATATAAATTAGTTGCCAAAGGACCACACATGAACCTACCAATTATATGCCTAATATAGACATAGTGTATCTTAAATTAGGGGTTACCCTAATAGCTATTCTGAAAATACTCGATGTCTGAATTCTGATCGTCTTCGAAAAAACGAACACAAAAATATGTATGAATATTATCAAGTTAAATATAACGATTTGTATAATATTTCAGTATTGTTTCACAGAACAGTTTGTGACCGCAAGCGGTAACGTGGTGTACAACACCGGCTGCACGCTTAATTCGGTACATGTCATTTTGTCTTATCATAGACAACATTAATAAAACTTTATTGTTAGTGTTGAAAAATTATCCTAAGCTTTATTCTTTTAGTGCTGAAAATTATCCCGGGCTTCTATTTTTAAATAAACAGTTTCATTTGCTTATAACGCTCGGCTTGTCATTTTTGTTAAGAAATAACGGTGTTTCAAATTTCTTGCTCACAAACCTTAATAATACATGATATATAATAAGTTTTAAATATTTGTTTAAGTTAAGCCGCACGCTGTTGTGTCTAAAAAGCAGTAAGGAAGGAACGTGTTGTCTGCAAAGAATTCAAATGTAGAGTATTTATATGTCATTCACTTCACATTTTAAACCCTTTCGGTGAATATGAAAGTATTTTAAGAGGTTGTATACATGTATCCTAACTTTGGCTTTGGTTTTGGTCAGCTTAAAGACTGTAATATGTCACTCATTTATATCACGACATGCATTTAGTGTTTTATTAATCTGTAATATCTTATAATTGATTAATAAAACACTGAATGAGTTTTGACACATGAAACAACATTTTTAAGAGGTTAAAAAATTTTCAGGCTGTTTCAAGCAGACAAATGTTTATAATTATAATGTTTGCATAAATACTTTAAATTCTTAACATTTTCAGTAATTACGGGCTTTCATTTTACAGCATTGCTCTTCTTATCGGTCGGAAATAATTGGTAATAGGTCGGATATTTTATAGACAAACGTGACACAGATATATCAACATGTATTGACTGTTGTATGTACGATTATTGCAATATGAAAGGTTGTAAAGCTCCAGGTATACATAGTCCTATCATAATTAACATAGTACATATTTCTTTCATTATTAGTTCGGCATTCATTCAATGTAACGTTATCAAACAATTAATATTTATCAATATTTAGATTTACAATTTTATTTACTTGCACAAAATGATTAACTTCAAATAAAACATTTTTGGAATTTTATCAGAACTGTATTCTTGACTTAAGAAGCATTTTTCTTGCTAAACATGTTACCAGTCTGCTCTAAAAGGGGACAAAAAGTACAACAATCGTTTCAAGCATTACAAGAAAAAAGTTATTATATCTTTGAAGAGATTCCGCTTGACCTGCGTGGTTATTACTGCTTCAACTATGATGTAATGTATCACTCGAAAGATTGCATAAGTGTATCTCGCTGTGCATATGACGAAGTACGGACATACCTTCTGCTTAAATTTACTAGTTGATAACAAAAAGTTCGTCTTTACTTACATCCGTACTGTTATCATACCAATAGAAGACATACACTGGACAGACATAGCAGGGAAAACATAGTTAGAAAAGACAAAGAAGGAATTACGATCATTTTAGTGAAAACAAAGAAACCTTGTGCAACAATTCCAATGTCTAAGTTCTTGCAATTTAAAATGCCATGTTATAGATTATCTGAGTTACATTACCCTTTTCAGCTGTGTATCCTGATTTAAAAAAAAACAACTAATGTCCTAGTCCTTACCATTTTAACTGCAAATAAAGGATTATCTAATGTTTCTCTTGCCATTTTTAGCTATGTACATGTATCCTGTTTCCGAAAGTGAAGTTGATAGCTTACAACATGACAACATTAGAACCCATTGTGTAAATCAGCGGTAATTTGAAGTTACTCAGTTGATTGTTTTTGATTTTCATAAATGAAGTGTTCAAAATAATTATTACAAAAGATTTCAAAAATATATAAGATACACATGTATCATCAGCAAAAGGCCAAAGTTCAATATTACAGTAGTATGTTGTTTAAAGTTGTATGCCCAAAGAAGATATTTTTAATCTAATATGATTTGTAGTTGTCGTACGCTGAAAAGATTTAACGAAAGTATCTCACACGCACACATTATTCAATGCCATAACTACGATTCTTTGGTGAAATGCAGCATTACTCTGCTTGTATACAATGTTGCACTTTGCCATGAATTATCTCCCTTTACACAGCTCATGTACAGTCTTTAAGACAGTGTAACAGATAAGATTTAGAACACTTTCAAAAAGAACACTATCGTCATTTGTGACTAAAGAATACAAAGTCGTTTACAGTATCAACCTCTTCCTTCTTTTACTCGTTGTCTCTTTCAGGCATGTGATGCAGTACCAAACACATTAAGCACAAGCTGACGTGCATCGACCTGTTGTAAAACAGACTTTTGTAACGACCATTGTGGTACAGCACACAATGCAAACAAGACATCACAATCTTCGCTGTCAACGCTTTCGTCAGCAGGTACCACAAAAAGCTCAATCAAAGGTCACAAAGACAGGTATGTTAACAACGGGTTTTCTCTGATTTTACTGTGTTAGTTCGTTTTTAATCCCAGGTGACCAAGGTTCAAAGTTGACACAGACATAATTAAGGCAAATATTTTGACTAATTTTTATGATGATTGGGTAAAGAATATGCCATCTACATTGTTAAAAAGGTTTTTCTACAATTTGAACGTATGTGACATACAAAATGTAGTTTAAAAATTGACCAAATGTTCATAAAAACAAACATTCTGATTAAGTTTCATGTAGATCAGGTAGAAAAGTGGCTTCTGGAGTGTTCACAAATATTTCTATAATTTGACCTTCTGACTTAGTTTTGACCCTGGATAAACCAGTATCGAACTCCACCGATATTAAATCAATCTAAATATTGTCACAAAGTTTCATTAAGATTGGACTTAAATTGTGATCTCTAGAATGCTCAAAGGAAATTGTTGACAGACGGACAGCCAACAATAGATCATCCTTGAGCATTTCGTGCTTCGTGTTCATGTGACAAAATAAATCTCTATTTATCTTATCAAAATTTACTTTACTTACGTAACGTTTCTCTTTAAAAATCCTATATTTGTAGACACTTTGATGTTAACCGTACTTGTTACAATACATATATTTACAAACGGAATGAGTCTTAACTTTTATCGCCTTGTTGCCTCGTTGTCTCTGATAAAGAGTGTAACTTACATTGTACAAGTTATTTTTTTGTCGTGTTGCTTGAAACTTTAAATAAGTATGTGTCTCAATAAAGAAACCAACTCTGCTAAATGTCAAATAGTAAAATCGTAGGGTCTAATTTTACAATAACTTGGTGCAATTAATGAAGCAATAACTGCTCAAAGCTGCTTTCGTGAATGTCTAGTTTGTGCTTGACCGTTTGAAAATCTACCCTCTGAGCAACAGTTCCCACCAAGTCAATGTACTGTATTTATTGTGAGTCTGTTATAAGAATGTAAGTGTTAAAGAAAAGAAACCTGTCAATACTTTGCCCAAAAATTATATTTTGTTTCTATAAAACTTCACTAAAATAGCAAAACACAATCAATTAACTTAGAAATACCGTCTTGATGACAGTCATACATGTGTTCTTCAATGTATTTCAATTCGAAACAGTTCAGCCGTTCAACTTTTCTACTCTGTTTCCTTTATCCCAATTGTATTTCATTTCAAAGTCACTTCCTTCGTTTGTAGCGCTATTTGAGCTATTTTACACAACTGTATTATACTAGCTTAATTTCAGTTTAATATACAGATGTTTAAAGTATATATAATAGTATGCAGAAGACGCCAGACCCAGAATCTAACAAATAAGGCAGTTGATTACTTAAATAAATAGCAATAACGTGAAAGCATGTACCGTTTTCACGTGGAGTAATGACTCAAGCTCAGTCATTGTTTTGACTCCTGGAATCAAAACAAAAAATAGTATTTACGTTTCTTGGCGTTTTAAGAAGAATACTTCTAGTTTTATAATCATAGTTGTTACATGCGACGGATATATTTTACGGAGTGGTTTTAGGCAACGGTACTAAACGAGGATAGAAAAACCGGAAAGAGCTTTTTTAAATAAAAAAAATCCGACTGATTTTTCCGAGTGCATAAATCAAATTCAAGCACTCCAATTAAATACAGAAAATTAGAATGCTCATTGCACATTTGAATTACTCCAAAATAGTTTTGAAACGTCATTATCATCACTAGTCTATAAACTATGTCGCCTCACTGATGCAATGATATTTATTGAAAATGTGACTTGGTGATTAATTCATTTCATTTAATATAATTGATACAGCGCTGAAGTTGGTACATAATAGTCATATGGTATTAAAGCACTTCAAAATAAATGTTTAAGAGCAAACGCATCATGCAACAAAGTGTTGCTAAAAGGCATAAAGTTAAAATTATTGATAAAAGTTCGAAACAATAATTAAAATTCTGCATGTAAACTTTATACGACATTAGAGAAATGAAACAGCAGCCCATTACAGCCGCATATAGCGAATATTAATGAACAAAATATTGTTGAAATAAAGATATTGATTTATTACCTTTTGTGCAGTATTGATAAGTATGAAATGCAGTTTGGCTTTTTATTTCTACATTATGTTTGCTAAATAGTTCCCGAACCAGCAACTCATTGATTTCCCAATATTGCTAAAAGGTAGGTAGCTAGCTGTATAAATTGTAAACTCAACGTCGATAGAGATATATCCTCCCGAGATGGCACTTTTTCGGTTTTTTGCCATAAAAGCAATTTCAACTCTACTTTTTTTTACAAAACCAGTGCTTATTCGAACTTGAAATAATAATAATAATAATAATGATATAAATTATAATAATAATAATAACAATGATAATAATAATAATGATAATAGTAATTATAATAATATTGATAATGATGATGATGATGATGATATAGATAATAATAATAATAATTATAGTAATTGAAGTGTTAGTAGCAGAAGAAATAAACACTGTATTTTTGCATAGATACATATGAAATTCCTTTAAACACAGTCATTCGAATCATGCATTAACTCTTTCAAGTTAAAAAAGAACATATTAGAAACCCTTTTGTAAAATTCCAACAATAACGTTTTACGTTTCTTTCAAGTCATCTTATTTTGTGAAATAAATCATAGTAGACAGTGATAACTTTCTCTTTTTAGAAATTGTGAAATCTGATCAAAAACTTCTGAGCTAAACACTCGTTAGTTCAAAATATTTACAAACAGGTCGCCTACTTGCTTTGCTTCTTTTTACATTCAGTCAGATGCTTTCAATAATTGGCCGTTTTAAAAATAATTGGCATGTATGCAACTTTCTAAGAATTGTCAAGCACATTTCGATTTGTAAACATTTTAACTAAAGGTCATGACTCAATTGCCCTATATTATCTACAAAAACAACAATAATTTGTTGCTTTCCTTTCTCTTTTTCTCAAAAAGTTGGTCAGGATTTACAATAATTAGCATACAAATTTAACTAATGTGCATACCAAATTTGAGACCTATACGTCAAAGCCTCCTGAAGTTTTATTGAGCGGAATCCTTTTTAAATGCCATACCACCATGTCCTTGACCTTTGATTCAGTGACCTAGTAAATAAAAAGGGTTCATCTTCTTTCAATTACTATGTTATAATGTTCCTATCAAGTTTGATACCTCTAGGTCAAAGCCTTCTCAAGTTATCTATTGGAAACCGTCTTTGGATGTGACATCACACTGGCATAGACTTTTGACACGGTAATCTCAAAATGATGTTCATTTGCTGTCCATGATTGATGTCCCAACCAAGATTGAAACCTTTTCAGGTTTTTGACCGGAGACCATTGAAATGTGAGACGACTGTAACCGTGATCTTTGACCGAGCGACATGCCGGCCAAAAGCTGTAACATAATTTAATTGCGATGCCTACATATGCCAACTCTTATGAAATAAAAATGAAATCTTAACTGAAATGGTATTATGAGAGTAAAATATACATTGTTTGTATGCAGTAACTGCCCTTTCTTCTGGAAGCTTAACGTTTCAGGTTGATTTTACAAATGTATGTATCTTAGTTAGATAAACAGAGGTCACTACAATGGCAGTAAAGATTACTGGGAAAACTTTGCCGTGATTGTCATGCCGAGTTTATAGTTTAACCCTACACATATCTTCGACAATGACAACGAAACAAACCGCAAAATGACAACAAGTTAATTCAACATAACAAACGCCCCTTTCTAGGGTATTCTCGATTTAGTGTTGACACATTGTCAGTGGGGATAACATCGAACATTTTGCTTAGTATTCTCGCTTTATTAGTGGGGATAACTTTGAGAACTTTGACGTAATTGTCATACCGTGCATTATTGTTTTTACTGCTGAGAATCAAATGACTGAAACTATATTCATTGCAAAACAAATGATACATTTGGTTTGCTAAAAGCCACGTAACGATAAATTATTGATGATTATAGTTCAAAATAGTCATTTATCCTTTGACTTTTTAAATTAATTTTGTATCATCCAAAATTCATATGACATTAGTGAAAATGAAACATCGGCCCGTTTTGTTTGTTTGATGCAAGCCGTACATCGAATATCAATGAATAATATATTGGTGAAATAATGTTATTTATTTGTTATCTTTTGCGCAATACAAAATAATTTCTATATTAAGTAGAAATGCACCCAGCCTGTCAAATTTCTCATTTGTTTTGGTTAAATTATTTATGTACACAATTAAATGGTATGTCGGAACGAGATGTTTAAAACTCCTAATGTAATTCTACTGCTGTCGTGTGCGCTTAGAATTATTTTTGCAAGCGTTTTTTATGCAACAGTTATAATACAAATTTCTACAACATGTTATTTTTATATCAGGCATTCATCTACATATGCAGTCAAACTTGTAAACAACGGACGGTCACGGGAAACCATGAGAATCACCGTTGGGCGTAGGTGATTTTTGTTCGCAGTTGTGGGCAGTTGATACAATTTCATCATACTAAACATTATTTATCAAGTTTCTTCATCACTTGTCAGATAAGTTGGCTTTAAGCATTAGCCGAATAACGATTTATCCGAATTTCGTGCATATGGTTTAATTCTGCAAACGGCCGCACTTGACAAATCAACTACAAAATGATTTTGTATCGAATCAACAATGGCAGAATTTAGTTTATCTACCTTCAAACGCTCTTAGATAGGCAGGAGACTGTAACACTGATCACCTTTTCGAAACAGGAAATATTCATTTAATTAACGTGGATTACGCCCCTTTATCTTGAATCCATTGCCGATTGTGAATAAAAAAACACCGACTAATTTACGCGTTAAAAGCGTGTGTTTATCAGTTTAATTGAGTTCAAGTGCATTGTTTAGGTGCGAAAAGAATGATAACTGAGACTCTAAAGCGCGACTATGTTATGCATCATAGTAACAAGCAAGCAAATAAAAGAAAGAGCCGATTTTTGGCAATTACCGGACAGCTTGAACGGATTAATTTCACGTGTGTGCTTCAGATGTGAAGTTGACAGTTAAATGTTAGCACCTCTTTTCATTATCAAAAGCATCTTTGATTATTGCGCCCGTCGTTTAAGGTGCAAAACAAAATTCTCCGATTCCACCGGCTGCAAAGATTTCAGTGGCCGTTGTTCGCATCACGGACACGATTTCGGGATGCTTTTTCACTGGCCACTGACCGCGGACGGAGATGACCGCTATTCCCGGCCATCTTTAGAACAAATTTGAATGGGGGAATTCAGACAAGTCACCATTAGTTACGGGTGACCGTTAGCACAGTTTGACTACATTGCAAAACGCTGTTAAATTTGCGATTTACGGGCAAACTATAGCAACTTTCCAATAGCATTTAGTATTTGCCTAAATTATCTGCCAAAATCGCTAAACAAATTTTCATTTTATCAACAACACTAGTGGGCACTACTCCTCAATCCTCCTTTATGTCTCAAATACATGTAATACAATTTTATTATGTCTGTTTCTAAAAGAGTGCACAGTTTTGCAATATATTTTAGATAAAATTTTGTCAAATTACTGTTTTACGGAAAAGATTGTAATAATACATATTGCCTGTGTTTGTTTAGATACAGTACTTACAAAACAAATTAATTGTATTTGTTCAGACTGAATGAATAAATTATGATCAACTAAAACAAATTGATTGCAGAAGCAATTTGAAAGGAAAAGTTTTTTTAAAATAAAAGTCACTATGAAATTTGTGAAAACGGCGCCTGTAGAAAATGAAGAATTAAAAAAATATATAAAAGAAACATAAGAAAAAAATAATCTTTACCCCCCCATAAAATAATTCTATAATTTGACAGTGACTTTGACTCTAGTGAAAACAACACAAAAAACAGTCACTTTGACTGTTTCAGGTGATTTCTTGGACAAAGACACTTGCTTAAATAATGAAAAAACTAAATATATTTAGTAACAGTGACCTTGACCTGATATTTTTGTTTAAAACATTTTAATAGAATATACAAATTCGTCAAAATCTATTTTCAGTAACAGTGACGTTGACCCAAGTGACTGGCAATGCAATCCCAATCTTTCTCACCATGCAAGATACCTAAACACCCAGTTTCAGTGCAAATGGTCACTCCTTTCTCAAGTCATTGCGCGGAAACATTTTATTTTTTTCTGTTTTAGTAGCAGTGATTTGACCCTGCAATGCAATTCCAAGCTTCCTCTCCACGCAAGATACCTACATACAAAGTTTCATTACAATTGGTCAATCCTAGCTCAAGTTATTGCGCGGAAACAATTTTTCTATTTTAGTAACAGTGATTTGTCCTTGACCCTAATAACCCCAAATGCAATACCAAGCTTCCTCCTCGTGCAAGCTATCTACACACCAAGTTTTATTGCAATTGGTCGTTACCCGAAATGTAATCCGTAGCTCTACATGCGCAAACTACCTCCACACAAAATTTCACTGCAATTGATCATAAGTGATTCAATGTTATAAAATTATGCGGACAAGTTAAAGATTGATAGCTGATTATCTTCGTGATCCTGCAAATGATTGTTACACGAATAGGACTGTTCATTGCGTCGATTTACCAAAGTTTTTTTTATACTCTTTTATTCCATTTGATCAGGTCCCGTGCTGTATACGTATTAAAGACGAAATATAAGTAAGACAAAAGGACATTAAAATGGCAGTAGCATGGCACCCGGTCTCAGTATACATTTGATATTGACCGCTTTTATTTAAAGACGTCCTGGTTTAAAAGAGTTTTTTCGAAAAAACACCATGTATATATTTGCATCATATGTTAACATAGTTTTTTAAGTGCAGGGCTAACTCCGAACTTTGCTAATATATAATAATTCGAATACGAGATGTGCGAAAAAAATAATTTGTCTTTAAAAACTTCCTAAAGTGCACCTATGTAAGAACTGCAATTTTTCGATAGAATAAATAAATTCCGACTTTTGGTAAAAAGACTCTGTGGTGTTATATACCTGTGAATATCATTTGTTGTATGTTTACACCCTTTTCATGTACATTCGTATTAAAACCATCGCCACATTGGAATACGAGCATCTGTTAAAGAATGAATAATTTCGCTGTAAGATGTTGCATGAGACCAAATATTTTGAGGCGGCATTTAACCGGGTGAATTCGTGATCTAATCGTTAACTATTTAGCCAATTTGTGTCTGCTTCGCCTTTACTTCTTTGCGCACAATAAGTGTTCAACTCTCCTTACTCATAAAGTCAGGTTTTGTCACGTATTCAGTTAAAAACTGGAATAAGTCGTACTTTGAAAGCATTTGACATATACCTTGAACAAAGCCCAATTGATATCAGAAGACATTTATTGCAAATATTAAAGGGCCTGTAGTTGAATAGTTTTCTGCATAAGGTTTCCATTGGCACGGTATATAGATTCTGCAGAAAGAGTAATTTTCTTTTTTCCACATTAGTTTCAATAGACATCCACCCCAGCGCACTTAGTGCCATATCAGTTCGTGCAATAATCGGCAAATGTTGGATTCCCTAAGCAGCCAGTCTACAAAAACGTTCTAGTTTCACAGAATAGTTGACATACATATTATGCCATAGTTCACATCCGAAAAATGCAGTTGACGAGGTCACAGTTCTGACAATCGAAGTGTTAATGGTCTGATGTCACCAACGTTGTTTTCTAGAGCGAGTATTGAGAATACGGACACTTGCCATTTTCTAAGACGGTAGTCTATTGTGTCCGCGGGAGATAGTGTTGTATTGTAGATAATGTAGTATCTTGTGGCGAAGTAGGTACATGTATATATAATACCCGGTGTGGCGTTCGATTGTGTTTTCAGATGTTTATCCGATTATACTGCTAGGGATGGCTGTGATCGGATAGTTACATGTATGAGTACAGAGATAGTCTGTAATTTTTGCTCGTAGCTCTATCAGAGTTGAATCGGCTGACACGCTTTGGGAAGCAGAGGTACACACTTTTGATATCGATTGTGACGGTGTGTTTATAATTGCAGTTGACTTGAAAAGCGACGAAGCTCCTAAATGTTAACACTCAATGCTTGATGAAAGCTATAAACAATGCTGGCATCCGTCAACACTCACAGTTCTTCAGTTAATCAATTTCTTTGGTTAATGATAAAATTTTGGGACGGTTGTCGACAGACAGCCCACCTAGAGTGAACAAACGAGACAATTAATAGTATAAAAGGATTTCGACGGAGAGGTTCCTAAAACACAAGCAACTCCGCCGAAACAAGTACATTTTTGTAGTTCGAAGCCGCACACATAGTTCGAAGCGGAGTAAATTCTTTGCCAAACAGATCATGTGACGTATATCATGATGAAACTATTTGTTTGGACGGTTATCATGTTTCCGCGAGAGCGCCTTATCAGTGATTTTGACGCAGTCAGGTTGTCAATGACGCAACATAAAAAAGAGCGTTTCATATGCCCAAATTACTACAAAAATAACTAGTTGAAAAACTATCAAAACGGCGACGAAATGAATGCCAATGTGTGTACAAAATACGCTTCCGGTGTAGGATATGTCTAAATTTGACTCTATTCCGTCGTCATTGTTGTCTCATTTCAGATCAATGCACATTTCGTTACGTTGAATATTTGTTTGTATTAGTTTTATGTTACCATCATCATGATTTCATAGACGCTTCACAAGATATGACCGACAAACTTTAACAGAAAAAACAAAAACGTCTGTCTGAGTGTTCTTTTAAATGATCATTTTGTTGTCATTTCAATCAGACTGTCACTGTAAACAGGAGTTTCAGTGTGTCACAATCTGAAAGGTGGACATTCAATGCACATGCACATTTCTCTCGGACTTACTGTGGACAAACTTTTCTTTGTAGATGCAGTGACAAAATGGAAAGCATCCAAAGAGAAACGTTGGTTAGCTTAAATAATTCTTGCCTGCGGTTCATTTCAATATTTCACTTGAAGTTGAACATTTCAGTATTGCTTGCTTGATTTTGATATACACATGCCAATACGTTACCGTCCCACTAGACCGTTCAGTGCTTTAATTTTGTTTGTAATATTGCTTTACCTGGAATTAAATCTGTGAATTTTAGCTTTGCCGTTTGACAAATTAAGACTTGACAAGCGCCTCCATTGTATTTTGGTGACTTACTCATTTTGTTAAATATGTGTGAATTGTATAAGCCAATTTGTATTTAATTAAAATATCAGAAATAAGTGCGCAGCAGGCAAAGACAGTTTGTAGGCACATCGGTACAAATATGCATTAGAGTCATATTAGGGTCTTTGCAAGCTCATCAGGGGAGTAATACCACGGTAATCCGGGTCTTTAGAAAATCTAAACAACACCTGCTTTCAATTTTAAAGTGTTAGGTATCTTGTTAACTTATATATGAATAAAACCATGTTTCCGTCAAGAATCAACACATGCTAACGTTGTTTTGTCTCTGTGATACTGGTGTTTTCAAGTGTTTCAAACTCAAGTTCTGCATGTGTGTTCAAAGGTAAATTAAATTTTATGTTTATATGCAAAGTAAAAAAAGCAAGAAAGGCGGTGTAACGCGATGAGCAAAATATAAATGGTAATCAAATATGAACTACACAAATATGCTATAATAAAATTCTATAATTCTATAATTACTATATCAATTGTACTACATGTATATCTACAAACCATGATCATGCAATAAAATGAAGAGCTTCAAATATTTTTACATTTACGGTTTTACAAGTACAGTAGGCACACATAGCCTACTATAGGCTAAATTGCTTCAATCTTTTTTTCTAGTTTAGAATTCAAATGCCATACATTAGACAAAATTGAAAATTAATTCAATTTGCAAATTAAATGTAATAAAATTTTAACATGTGATTGACGACGGTAAGTTGGTTCACTGTGCAATATCTCATTAAATTTTATCATTTTATGGTGTATGGCGCTCCCAATGAGTCTATAAAACATTATCAAATTGCTTTTCCATTTTTATTTTCTTGCCGAGCGACTACCATTCCAAAAGTAGCGCCGTCATGCATGTGTTCAATGACCTTGCAAACATTGTATGACTGGTTTGGGACAATTTGCCTAATTAATGGCTTTTCCATTAGTGTAGACTTTTTTTAAAGGTATCATTACAAACAGCCACATACTTTAGAATAAGTGGTATCGTTTCGATATAAACAAAACTATAGAAGTGGGTGAGGATAATCGGATACGTCTGACGACCCAGACGTACGAACGCAGAATTTTATGAAAAGAGGATACGTATAACGGTCAATGAACAACAAGTACATGTAGTATGCGAAATTAGGTATTTTCCAATAAGCGTAAATATTGATTTTAAACTTATAAAACATTCAATATTGCAGTTGTTCAGTCTATGTTGACGGATCTTTGCATGTATGTACTGATAATAATTGTGTATCCCACCTCCGTGAGAGATATTGTGATTAGTGCTATATGTCTGTCACTCTGTATGTCATTCAGTTTGTCCACGCAACTTCTTTGATACTACGTGGCGGTTTAACACCAAACTTCTCATAAGTGATCATTGTCAAGCGTAGTTGTGCAAATCATCGGCATGTTCTGGTTCAGTGATTTTAAAAGAATAACCGCCCTTGATTAATATAATTTTATGATGTTTTGGCTCATTATCCTATACCATTTTACCAAACCTAATAGAAGTGATCAGTGCAAAGCTCAGTTATGCATGTCGTCGGCATATCCACTTCAGTGATCTTCAGGGAAGTTATGGTTCTTGTTTCGTCAAATTTAATGATGTGTTTTATACTTCTTCTCTACCATTGGCCGGATTTCCACCAAACCTAATAGAATATACCAGTGTGCTAACATTACAGGAAAGATAGTTTAAACATTCTCTTTGTCTTGAATTTCATAACTTTTCCCAAAGAATCTAAACTGAACAAACAATTTTTTTCCCATAAACTACATTTCGTCATTTAAACAGAAAAAGTACTGTTACTGACTTTTTAAAATTTTTAAGAGACAGAAAATCGTGATTTGTTTATATCCAGTAAATCGTTTTCATACCATACTGAAGTGTGAAGTTGGTATTTATCATGCATATCTAACTGCTACATAAAATTGTGTTTATTCATTTCCTTAAAAAGATTTATTGAATATTCTTTCCACTTACATGACTCATTGCTCTAACTTTTTTACACGTAAATGGCATGTTAGCGCACTATAGACGCTAACTAACAGCACTGTCATAATCAAAGCTTTCCTGTTTGATTACATAAGCTTAAAGTCAAAAAATGATCCAAAGTCATTTCAGTATCTGTGACACGATACAGTTATTTCTACGTGCCGTATGTACAATTGTTGCTAACTGGGAGAAGTGTGAAATGTATACGTTTTACATGCATTCTCCATACAGGAATTAACTGAATCATCTCCTTTTTGGTATGACTACATTGACACTGTAGAATTAGGTTCTCACTACAGTGCTGTTAATAATGGTCATACTTTTTTGAATGATTTAGATTTGCTTCAATGTATTCTTGTTCGAGTGCTTTCTACATTAATGCGATTCAAATCAGGGATAACTTTCAATGTGATGTGGTATATAAATCAAATTTGGTCAAAAATATCGTTCGCTCTGTTTGAATGCTTTTCACGAAAAAAGTATTACACCGTAGGCTCTCCTTTTGTTCAAGGCTGTGTTTGCAACAGCGGCAGTTATGTCAAGAGTGCCATGGTAAAATGTTTTACAAACCTGAATGCTTTCACTATGTATTTGAAAAAGATATTGTCTAGACCAGTTTTGTATGTGATTTTGTTTAGGAATTTCTTCAATGGTATGCGTTATAAATTCTTTATGTTTTTATAGCAAGCAGTTGACTAAACATTATGAAATATTTTTCTCTGTTTCTCTGCCATTAAAATTAATGTTAGAATAACACTTTCTCATACATGAGATGACACAGCCAGTCCTAATTATCTTACCCGTCTTAATTTCCCAACTTTTTGTTATGTACTTTTTTGCCAGGGTAAGCTTTTAGGATTGATCAGTGTCCGTCGTCAGTCTATAGCCCTCAACATTTTGCTTCTAACGACATTTCCTTTAAAACCACTGAGCCAAAGTTGATGGGATGTTTCTTGCATCAAGCTGTACCAAATATATTCACAGAATTCCATTTCATTCAGAATTTTGTTTGCTAGGGCTACAAATAGAAAAACCTTAAACAACTTCTTCTCAGAAAGCATAAACCTAGAGTTTAAATATTTAGCAAGTTGCATTGCTTATGTGACCACTATCAAAATTGTACAAACTATGACCCCTATGTCAAAATTGACCACGTCCAAGGTGTCACTTGATTTTACATATGCTCAAATAGGAAAAAGGTTAAAAATCTTCTTCTCTGAAGTTATAAGGATAATAACTTAAATATTTGGCCTGTGGAATTGCCTAGTTTACCTCTACCAAAATTGAAAAAATCATGATCCGCCCGGGAGGGTCACATGATTTTACATAGGTTTCTATAGGAACTACTTTAAAATCATCTTCTCCAAATCCACAAAGCTTAGAGCGAAGAGCTTAAGTATATAGCATTGTATCGTGGACTTCTACCAAGTTTGTTCAAATCATACATCTGGGGTTAATGTTTGTGCCATGCAGGGGTCATTTGTTTTACATAGATATATAAAGGAAACACGTTAAAATCTTTTTCTTTGAAACCACAAGGTCTAGAGGTAAGGTGTTTAACATGCAATAGTGTCTAGTGCACCCTCTCAAAGTTTATTCAAATCATGCCCGCGGGGTCAAAATTGAACATGCTTTGGGGTCACTTGGTAAGAGATGAACTTTTGGTAGTGTATATGTGTGTGTGTACATGATTGTGTGTGTGTGTCGTGTGTGTGTGTGTGTGTGTGTGTGTGTGTGTTGGTGGTGTGCACTTCTGTGTGCTGTGGAGTTCGTTTTGGGGAGGCTGCGTTTTTGGTACGTGGCATTCCCTGTTTGATATTATTTTTGGTTTTAAAATCTTCTTTTAAAAAAAAACTAGTTGACCCCTTCAAAGTCCGTTCAAATCATGCCCCTGGGGTCAAAGTTGACAATTCCCGCAGGGGGCTTTTTATAGTTATAAGAGAAACCTAGCTTCCCATAAGTTCCTAAAATAACCACTGACTTACTAAGCAACCAGTGACTGCCCTAGTAACCGGTGACTTCCTTAACAAACAATGACTTCCCCTAGCATTCTTTGACTTACCCTAGGAACAAGTGACTTTCATAGCAACAACTGACTTCCCTTAGCAACTACTGACTTTCCCTGGCAGTCACGGACTTCCTTAGCAACTAATGGTTCCTTTTAGCAACAATTCATTTCCTTATGAAAGTTCATTTGTATCAGAAAGAGAAACATTATCAAAGTCCTTTATATTTTCATAGAGAGAGAACAATTCTCTGTCATTAACAGGATCAAATCCTGGAAAGTCAGAACTTAAACCAGATGAATTGTCAAACTCTGAGACCCAGTTTATACAATCTTGAAGTGGAATTCCCTCATCAAATTTGCATCTACAATGTTCAAATGGCACATCAACAGATTTAAATATTGCAGCACTAAGGTGTTTAACAAAAAGTCACAATGTATTCAATTGTTTGTGTACCTTTAATTTTGCTTTCCCATCCCCAAACATTTCTACTGTGTGGATCAAAGAAGTAGTGTAGTTCATCATCAAACGCAACGGAACTTGAATATGATGGAGAACTACAAAAGTCAGAAAAAGACATATCTCATCTGCTTCATAAATCTTTTGAACTGTTTTTTTTTTCAAGTCAAAAATGGATGTTCAGTTAAATTTATCTAAAGTGAGGGGCATGTTAGAAACAACATCTGGCAGGTCCGTTACCACCACGTATGTCAGGCAAGGAGTGTACTTTATTATATGGACTATCTATAGGCTCTATGGACTGATAGACGCGTTCACCTTTTTACAAAATATTGTTCAGTTCTTAGGATGTCCACATTGAAGGAAATCAAATTTATACTTTGGTAAAGGCAACTGTTTGAATTACTAGTAGCAATGCGCAGACATCAGTTGCCTTTGTAAATAGCAAAGCCTTGATAATAGGATGCTTGTAGCATCTGAAAAGAAACAAGGCACTATTTACAATAACAACAACAATCAACTTTCTGTGTACCAGGTTTCTTCATGTAACAACATGGTTTAATTCAATGTCTAAACTATATTATGTAGGTAGTTTTTGAATTCAATGGGTTTATATTAAAGAAGCAGTTTATGGTTAAAACGCACGAACTCCGTTATACTAGAATTTACACGCTTCGAGATTTTTTTCAATAGCAACAGTCAGTATTTTAAACTTCATCTGGTATTATGTATGATCGTCTAGGAGACGAAAAACACAATATACAGCTGTTCCTTAGGGAACAGTGATTTTAACTGTTAAATTGGTAAAATATTTACAGGGTCATAGCTTTTGGTAAGAAAGAAAGTGTTACAGAACATAATTTGCACGGAATCACTTGCTCATAGATACAAGTATTTTAAAAAACAGATCGTTTCACGTCATGCACAAAACGACTGGTACAAGGTACATGCATTTTAGATTTTCTACAAAAATTGTTGCCTGTGTCTGTTTTTCCTTCGCTATCAATCAACTTGTATCTTCAACTTCCAAAAGTATAAAAGTAATTAAAAACTACAAGACTAGTTACTCTTCTGGCTTTGTAGATTTTGTTATATCACGGTCACTTAACAACATATATTTGTAGAGGTTATATTAACATCAACTATCTTGTCGTTATGATGTCATCAATGTCATCATGAGGTAGCAAAATAGTTATTTTTTAGAAAATAATAAAATAATGAACAATTTACAAAAAAAACAAACTTGAGAGTGTCTTTTGATAGATACATGTATTATTGAAAAAAAGATACTGTTGGTGTTAAAAGTATGGTAAGTGCAGTTGAAATACAAATACAAATGATTTATTGCCAACTCGACGATCTGCAGTGCAAAACTCAAACACTTACCACAGTTTTTGCGCCAATAAATTTTGGAGTGCAGTTACGTACTATCATATTTTGGCAAGAGGGTAGAAAAGACAATTGAGGGGAACAGAGCTTTACATATTGTATTTTAAGAATCAAAACACAACGCAGAAAAATGTGCACGTATCAATGTCATAAATAAAACATGTTATCATTGTCAACTTATGAGACAGGAAAACGTCTACGTGTAGTATTCATTTATAGAATCTGCTGTTTGCAGGATCAATACAGAAACAAATTTAAAAGCTCAAAATTATGGCAATAATAAAACGATAATTGGCATGGCGACAAGTCGTTATTTATTTATACAAAGGGAAAATTATTACGGGGATGATGCTTTTGAGTTTCGAAAATGCAGAAAGTGCAAGAAACTATGAAGCGTGAATTGCTTGCTAGTAAATATTTCAATAGATCCTGAAAATTGAAATAGAGATATTATAAAAAAGATTGAGTTGTTTTGATGAAAAATAATCCCCAATCGGGTCTTGAAAGTCCCATGATTACTTTGAATATTATATTATACAATTATATTAACAAAACTGATATCTCATTGTATAATAAATGTATCATTAGTTGTTTCAAACACAAAACACTCTTAGCACACCGCGATTAAGTCGAAAGTACATTTTGTAGATATAGTGTATCTATGCAATGTTATTACAAACAAATAAGTGACACTTTTTACTTGAAGTGTCTACATAGATACGAAATAATGGCCAATTTTTACATTATTTACAGATAGAACATAATTGTGTCGTTATTCTGATTGTGAAATTCTTATTCTGTACATGAATTTTAAAGTAATAACGGGACTTTGAAAGAATGTTGAGTTTTTTCATTATTCTTATAAAAATCACCAAACAAAATAATTAGTGTCAATATTATCAAGTTATAGGAATGAACTTAAATAGATCAAAATAAAAAAAGGTCAAAGCGCTAAAAGGGCTTTTTTACATGTAATTGTATACTTTAGGATATAAATTACTTGTAAATAATTCATTGATTTCACATTATCACTTCAAAGGCTGTTGAAACTAGGAAGAGTTGTTTTTCATGCCATTTAACGGTTTAGTACCCTCACTTTCAATAAAATGAAATAGATTGACATACATGTATCTATTTTAATTCAGTAACGAAGATTTTCTAATGAAAACTTTAATATGTGTAGGTGCTTTTTTGGAAGAATAAAATCTTATTTACACAAGTAATATTAAGTGACGATATCATTGCTTTGATCTGTCTCAACCTTGAATTAAAATATAAACTCAGACATATATTCAAATGTGAATAATCAACACGTGGACAAATGAAACAGACTTAATCATAATCGTGCTTTGAAGAATTTGTAATTTGTGGCACCGCCTACTGACAATAATATGTTTATAAACTTGAACTGCAACACTTTGATACATCTTGATTGCAGTAGGAGCTTCGGATAATTTCAACAAGGTAAAGGTGAGTTTTGACATCTATATTTATTTTACTAATATTTTATGACTCCAACTTATTTATTTGTTTATCACCTTAAGTGTCTATAATCGGATAGAAAAACACCAGGTATACAAATAAAAGGTTGTTAAATAACCGGGGTCGAACTGTATTATTGCAAAATATATATTGAATTCCGATGTTAAACACATGTATTACATGATGCAAAAGGGACACTTCTCCAAATGTTGATATCCAACACACATTTTGATACACGTAAAATGAAAATGTGATACGTTTTTACAGAAATAAATCACTGAGCGGATGTTTTTTTTAATAAATGACGATTCTATGTCCCATCGCGTTACGTTTGACATTACCAAACTGTTACAGTATTCCTACTGATTTGCAAGTCAATCCGTTAAAGCCTTATTTTCATATCTCAGTTCTCATACGTGTATTGTCAATTAAGGACTATTATTGGCGATCTGGACCATTTTTCTTCAAGAAAACGTTCTGAGTGTACAAACAGCTTGCCTTTGAAAAATCCTTTAAAATTTTTAAGTATACTTTTTATCATAATTCGATAGCATCGCACCTTGTTAGTGCGTGTCTTAGGCATTAGGTGTTCTCTATTAAACTCTGGCTAATCTTACTTAATTAAGAGAGTCACTTAAGGACAATGAATCTTTTTTGGAAACTTTTAGTTTTCAACAATTATGTTGAACAAGGGTCTTAATATATGTAATATTAAATCGGATATATACGCGGGCTTCAATGTTAAAATGATTTATGGATTATATACTCCACGCTTGAACACTTGAATGCTTTCTGTAAATATTTTCTAAAACTCGGAATTTTTTTTATGTACATGCTTAACAATGAATTTCTATCCCTTGTAGGAATAACCATTCGTTTTGACATTGCATGTACATCGAAGTCGATTTTGTAAATGTTTTGAAGATTAAAGATTTTCAAAACACATTTAGTTTTCAGTAATGATCACATTCTATTAAGAAATAAGCCAATATTATTTTAATATTTTATTAAAAGCTATGTAATGTGCATAAAAGACATATGTTATCAAAAACAGGAACATTTACTTTTTCAAAACTGTTAAAATTATAACAGAAACGTTGCATGTATCAAAAACAGCATTTCTGAGAAATATATTTACTCATAATACAGTAGATGTAGATTTAAAAGGCGGGTCCGGAAAACGTCTTAAATCCGAAAATTGTAAACTTAAAAATATATTTCTGCATCAATTTGTAGTACATGTATCAAAGAAAATATAATCGTAAAGTTGCAGTTAAAATTTGGAAAGTACAAGGATCTGAAGAAAATTAGTATGGTCCGGTTCGATCACAAAGTCACTCGCGTTAAATAGAGCTAAGCAATTTCAATAGAAAGTTTTATTCATATTACATTAAATAATCAGACGGAACATGTATCATGTTAGTTATTTTGCTTTCGAACAATTTTATTTGCTAAGTTCAAAATAATGCATTTTGAAATCAAATAATTCATGATTGGAACTTTTATTTGTTTATATGCGTATACCGTGTCTGCTTTATTCTAATATACACACGACCGCTATAAAGCCTATGACTGGGAAAGTAAACGGGGTTACCCCTTTTAGGGGGTTATCAATTGAAAATGCATTAGATTTCGAGAAGAAAACAAAATGGTAAAATGTAGATAATTTAAACGAAAGTGAAGTAAATATTAAACGCATTAAATTTCATTTCTCTTAACAAATAACCATCAAGATTATAAAAGATGCTGCCTGGTTTAAGAACAATGTGTCACAGAACCAAGGTCTTTTCGTATTGTTAATGATGCCATATTATCTACAAAAAACGTTTTAATTGTGTGATTCTTGGATTTAAAAATCATTTAAATTTTAAAGTATGCAGTAAATAAAAGTGCGATTTGAACATATATACGCGTGACTTTCATGCAGCTACTTATTAAAGGCTCGACTTTTAACAACTTAATACTAAAATTAAAGAAAACATGGTAATGTTTATATGAGGAGGGCAGCTTAAACATACATACATTTGTGTATTTTTAACTAAACAGTTCCAAAACGTGCACTCGGAAAGCTGTCTCAGTCACCATATTTAAGGACAATGCATTGTGAACATGTACGGATTTTACTATTGATATATCAGTGAGTGAACATGGTATTATGAAGCGTTCTGTTTGTGTTTTGGTTTTCATTTTGCGCTGCAGGCAAGCCATGTCTACCAATTTTCTTTACGCAATTGCCAGACAGCCTGATTCAAGTTTCTCTCCCGTATCATACATGTATGTAGCAATTCCTCATTTCACAGATACTATAGTATGGCACACTTGTACGTCGGCTTTTCCTAGAACATATAGAACCTTGTTCCATTGGGAAGTTCATTATGGTTTAATAATAAACTACATGTAATTAAAATAATGTTATACTAGATTGCCCAGGAAGTGATTTAAAATAAAGATAGCAATACCTTTGAAATTATATACGTTCGGAACCTTTTCTTCAACCATGAATCATAAGGGATAAATGACAGATATATATGCGGAAAAGGTGCTATGTGTTTCTAAAACAGTAGTTATGTCTATGTAAAGGCTGGAGGTGTACACTTGTTTTAAATGTGTATAGTACAATATCGTATATCTGACATCAATAATTAAGCCTGGTTAGACAGTAGCGATCACGTGCCGTGTCCGCAAAAGTATACATCGTATACCTGTCACAAATACTTAATCCTGATTGGCCGATAGCGCTCACGTGCCGGGTCCGCAAAAGTATGTGTAGACCTGGAAAAAGATGTGTAGACCATTTCTGTTATATTTTCGCATAATTTTCACCACTTTTAATGAGGTATACGATATAATAATTGTAGACTAATGTTTCGGTCAATATATAGTTTTTCGGACCTGTGAAAATGATATTGACTTCGTCCTCGGTCAATATCACTTTTAACAGGTCCTCAAAACTATATATAGACCTCAGATCTAGAAAAGAATGTGTAGACCTGTTCGTATTTCAAGACGTCATTTCTGTTATATTTTACGCATATTTTCATTACTTTTTTGAGGAACACTATATTATGACTTTAGACTATTTTAAATGTCTGAGAAAATTCGTTGCATGTATATTCAAGAGTTAGTGTATTTATTTAACAAAGTTGGTTACGCAATGAAGTTATACGTGTTAGGATTTTTAAAAGTCGTAAGTATATATCGCCGTAGATGGAATTTCAGAATTAAAAGAAATTCAATTTGCATATTTTATTTTTAAAAATTAACTGTCTTAAGGGAATGCAGGTTACCACACAACATGCTGCTTTCACCTACAGGTTGCAAGCGTCGGGAACACAATGAAAGCGATCGTTCTTTCAGCTTTGTTGGGACTCTTTTATGCAGTAATTTGGTCTGATGCTGTAGAGTTCAGCAAGTACAAATTTGAAACATTGACATGTGACGTCACCTACGGTCATGTGATTGCTACAACCCGTGCGTTTTCAGCAATACATTGCAGTTTTAATTGCAAAAATCAGGTTGGTTGTGTTTCGAGCGTGCTCGATGTTAACACAGGGGAATGTTACCTGAACAATAGCACAAAGATTTCATGCAACATGGTACAGGGAAAATGTGGAAAAGACTTAAAGTATATTGAGAAGGTAAATATGAATACATTGTTTTAATTTGATCAGAGCAATAACATCTCGTTTAAATTCGAGCTTGTTGGCATCTTCGAACATCGTTTTGTAGAAGCTTCTGTGACCTGTAGAAGCTTCTGTGACCTATATAAGTATTTGAACGGTTACAGTTCTGATATTCCTGACAAATATAGAAAGGTGCATCGACAAATTTGCAACTCTCTTAAGCTTACAATGTATACCATAGACTTTTATTGACGGCGAACTAAATGTACGGTTTAACAAACGTAACCATATTGTACCATTCGGTATCTAATGTGTTCATCTTTTGACATGTGCTCATGTTCTGACATGTTGCTCATGTTCTGACAAAATCGTTTATGGCTGTGACATGCAATCATGTTCTGATTTTCTGCTCAAGGTTTGCAATATGTACATGAACGTAATGTAGCCTGTGCTCATGGTTCTCACAGTTTTGAATGTGCTGGATTGTGATTATAACTATGTTCTGACTTTTTTTTCTGTTCTTACATGTCTAAATAGACATGTATTTTTTGTTTTGATACGTGACCATGTACATGTATCGGCATTCACGTAATAGTTCATTCGCTAACTTTTTAAATAGCTTTGTCGGTATATTTTCAAAAGATAAAAATGTTGCTGCGAATAGCCTAATTTCGAACAGTTTATGGTACTTTAAAGAATCAAAAAGCACAGTTTTAATAAGCATAATTATGCCTTAAATATAAAAAAAACATTGCGTCATTCGGCTTTACATCCGTGGCAATACTAGTGTAGGGTTTCACACTAGTTTAACTACGCTTCTAACATATGATAAAAGCAACGCTTCGAATAGGGGTGTACCTATTGCTATAGTTTGCGATATTTAAACCGTGATGTCATGATTCAGGGATGGTGTATGATGAGACGGTCAGTCGTAAGTTTATTAATTATCATACATGTATTATGTTCACTTAACTTAAATTTAGTGTCTTACTAAGTCACGATAAACTGTTTCTAAGAATATACAAGACCACGTTGATAGAATTGTCAATATGGGTATGGAAATACTTATGCATGAACAAAGATAAATAAGCAGTATCTAAAAATAGGGTCATGTAAAATTTCCATAACAATAGCAGTGCATTTACATGTCATCCTACATGATTTATAAGGACGTGATACTTTTTTCATATACTGCGTTTTTTATTCTTTGTTTCTCAAATAATCTTTTTATTTTTTTTCTAAAATGGAAACAAAACAAACTGTCAAGGAAAGCAACTGAAGTTTCCGAAATTATCAATATTTGAGTGATCAATTGTCGATTTCACGGCACTTGTTATTTGTAAAGGTGAAAAACATTTGCCTCCGGCAGACCTCGAACTCCTTTAGTTTGCTGAGCAGACACTCTAAAACGTCACCGCAAAAAGGTAGGTCATGGGTTTCGTATTTTACAGTGAACACGGAGGTTTTCAGTTGTGCATTGTTGATGAACTGTCAAAGCATCCGTCTATTTTCGGGTTGAGCTTTAGGTGTTGAGTATCAGAAGACATTTGCAAATCAATAAAATTTGGACATGAAAATGAAACTGCAAACATGCCAGACTGGAAATTTCATCTCATTTACATTGTGTCGCTCAAAACTTACGCCACTTACCGTTGCGTAAAAGCGCCGTTAAAAGCTCCCCCGTAAAACAATGTTCAACATAATCATATATCATAAAAATATGTCATGGTACTACAATAAAAATATGTCATGGTATTACAATATAGTTCAATATAATATTTGGATTTCGAGAGAAAAATTTCGGACCCTGAAAACGATTTGAAGCTACAGCCTGTAACGAGTAAAGAAATATGGGGATAAAACGGGACGTCATTTTGGCACGGGTGACAAAACGTTTTAAAAAAGTAAAGATTACGCCTAACGCCAAGATGCCATTTGATGTTGGACAAAAAAAAATCCACGATATTTGTTCATTATACAAATATGTTTTAGATATTTTAACTGTTTGTAAACTATAGTTAAAGCAATATTTTGTAATAAAATTACTTGTATAAGCAAACTGCTAGAAATGGTATTATAATTACTTGTATAATCAAACTGGTAGAAATGTTATAACATGTATAATAACCCGTATATCAAACTGTTTGAAATGTTTTGAATTAATTTTGAAATACATGGTTTGGAATTTCTTCAGTATATTTTCCGTTAACCTAGTGAGCTGATTCTTAATCGCGTATTTCATCATTTTGATAGTCTACGGAAGCTCTGGAACTTTAGTAAGATGCCTTTACTTTAGCTGATTATTTTATATTCTCTGTATTTATATATTTTTACACGCGTTTTGTAAATTATGATTCAAAGGAAAACTGTTTTTGATGGAAGTTTATAGCAGTATAAAAAGCATTGTGTACGTGTTATATTGATATGAAACATATGTGTTGAAATTTAACAAAAATAATATAAATTACCCTTACGCGCCGGCATTGTATGGTATTTTTACGTGAACCCTCTTTCGTAAGACGTGTCGTCATATTACACAAAGATATAATTATATAAAGAATTCCAAACCAGATCCATTTAGCATGAGCGAAATGTTGAACATATGAGAGAACGGGTAACACGTGTTAATCCAGATGGTAACTCAGAACTGTTATAACTCCTTTACTAACTTGATTTATGTCAGGTATTGCTCACATTTTGGTGTAGAAACATGCAATGAATGATTAAGAAAACATATCATAAAATACCTCATTACAGTAAAACATCAGGGAAAAACTTTTTGAAAAACTGAAAATTTGAAATTTCTAAGAGAAGGCTTTGTACATATCGTCAGTATGACTGATGTAAGACTCATACGTACTAACTTATGTTCGTTGTTTATCCGTAATTATGATAGTAAAAGTGTTACAGTTCTATGACATATGATAAACTCAATGCCTGCATGTGTGTCGGTCAAATCACAAGAAGTTCACGAAGACACATTTAATATAGTAAATATTTTTGTGGTACATTGTACATATACGAGAACGATAAACAGGGTATGTGCAAATTACTTATACCTTAAATAAAAAACTAACGAAGAATACCCTCAGCTCTCTTTCACATTCCGGCGAGCTACATGTAGGTCTTACTTAAGGAAAAGGAAAATTTCTGTAAAGAATTTAATTTTGCATGAAAATATTTTCATACAAGCCGTCTATCATGAAAAACATTAATGGTATATTGATATACATCTATTCATTTTACACTGACACCATGTATAAATTGAATTCGGTCTCTACACCAGGATGGGATTGCTATGATCGCGGTTTAGGTCCAGTGTTGACGGATTTGTACCAAAGACTTTAGGTTCCGGAGTCCTATCTCCCTCCCCTGCACATCAGCTGCACTTTTTAACGTTTAAAATTTCGAAATATGCGCACATTTACAGTCACGGAAAGTATCTCGAGTTCGATATTTATCTTTGTATTTATCGATCGATACCGAGGTATGGTAAACCTCATATTTATAGCGGTGATTTTATAAATAGAATCGTCCACTTGATGTTGTTTCCGAGTTTTTGTAGCGTACTTTTACGTTAGCGAAAGTCTACACTATCATTGCCACGGCACTAATAATTTCTGTTTCATTTCTTTTTAAAGTTGAAATAATGAAAATAATTTATTATTAACATGTGTCTATTTATTTTCAAGGAGCTAGCCTGGATAAACGATGTAAGATATCTTTGTTACCTTTGAAGACTTTAATGTTGTGTTTTATTGCATTTACCCATTTTTATCTTAAAATAAAAAGATGTACATGTAATTTTTGTAAATGAAACATTTTTTTGAAGAACAAATAAAGCAACTAAAACCATTTGCCATTAAACATCCAATGGTAAAATATCTATAACAACATGTTGAAAATGGCCGAGGACTTTTAATATCGAATAATTAGTTTCTTTTTTCTTTCCTTCTATTATAAATGTATATCGTATTCGTGCTGCGTATGGAGCCAAATGGCCCAAATCTATAGACTGTAGTATGAGATAGGCTAGTAGAATTTCGGATTTATTTTCACTTGTTAACTTGAACTTGAACTTTAACTTGTGCACACTGTATCAGCAACAAAGAACTTTTTGTTTCGCACTCGTATGATCCGACGCACGACTCGAGCAAATCCGGCATGCTGGATCACGTTACTATACTAATTACCCTTTTTTATCAGCAGTAACAAAAAAATATCTCGGTTTGTCAAAGAGTATGATGAACTTAGTCAGATCAAATAGCAAACTAAACCGTGTCAAAACCTGCTACAATGTACATGTATATTTGAGTTCTTTGGCAGTGTTCAAACACATTTCTAGAAATCATAATCAAATTCAGACGTATGTACATGTACTACAAGAACTCACCTTACTTTTTCGATGGGCTTATAAAAACATGACTAAACCGACAGATAGTAACTTCCTTATACTCATCACAAACCTAACCCTTATAGAATGGGCATAGTAAAATATTACAGAAAAGTCTACAATGAACAATTTAAGATTACAAATTGATAAAGTGTCATATTTGAGCTTGTTCAAAATCCCGACGCAACATTTTAAGCAAACATAACAAAATGATTGAAAAGCACACTATCTCGGTCGGCAAAATGCAGTCATGGATTAAAGCTGCTCTCTTACATTTCAGGGGGAAAAAATCATCTCTCGAAAATAAAATATTGAAGTATAAAATGTAAAAATGAATACAAAAATCAACAAGGAAAGTAAAAAACTATAGCCTAGTTTGGATTATGTGACAGTGATATGTGTACACAAACGTTTACAAGCATTGTGTAAACAGGTAGAGCATGTATATAGAAAAGGGTTATAGGCTTTAAAGTACATGTATATACGATAGCCGGTATATTTTTTCCAGCAAAACTTCAGGTAAAATTTTAATGTGCAGATATAGGTTTTTTCCCAGTCATTTTGGACAAACAATAAACAGTGAATGAAAGTAAAATGACTAAAGCTTTGAAATATTCTATAACCATTTTAAGCACGAGCAGTTCGATTATAATATTTGATTATCCTTGAGTAAAATCTGTTTCATGTGAACATTGTAGTAGATCATCTTTTCTTAAACAATCACAAGCTGACCCTTAGTAGATACGCTATCTCCGACAAGATCAAACATTGGCTTAATTACATTGTAAAATTTGGTCATGTGATGTGTAAATATTCTCTACTTTATTTCCTTTATACTCTTGAAGCAACATTAATTAGAAGTTATATAAACATGGACATGTAATGCTGGTGTTTTTACAATGTGTGTATGGCCGCTGAAGTTATAGAATCAGGTATACACTCTAGTGCCTCCATTTCTTCAGCTAAGACAGTTGTACATTTACGCAGCTGATTTTTAAGTTTAAGGATTATCAACTCGAAAAGTACAAGTAAAAGTTAAAAGTGGTGCCACTGATGTAATAACTGTAAACAGTGCTGATCATTTACGGACTTGTTCAGACTTGTCATAACATTCACTGCTGTTAGAGTTAAAAAAGAAAATAATGATAGTTTTATTATAATTATTAAATAAGCATATTGGCAGCAATATGATTACGTATTGAATATAGCATACATATATATTTTGTATAGATTTAACAAATATTACTATGATCTTATGTGATCTTATGTGCGTATACCTGTACTAAGTTAAACAGATCTGTTTAGAAAATGAAGGATATACAAAAATAAATATAATTTCAGCCAGTCAAAACGTGTGAATTGAATTCCGACTGCAGGAAAGATCAAGTTTGTGGAGACAGATGTCATTGTAGGACGCAATATTATTATAACCACATTGAAGATACATGTCTTTCGCGTAAGTAAACATATCTTTATGAATAGGAAAAGTATTGGCTTATCTCTTCTCGCCCCCGCGTGCTGGGATCTGTCAGTACTTTCCCCCAGGGGGGATGGGGTATGCAAGTAAATTATATCTCAAATACTATTTAATCGATCTTCTCCCATCTTCACAAGTTGCTCACAAGTTTATTCAAGTGAAACTATCCAACATTTATCTCATTTTTTGTCTTCGATGCAACTAATTAAAAAATCAGGCACGTCTTTCATTATGTATGTAACTCCTCTTTATGTGACTTTTGAAATCAGATTACAGTGTAATAAAATTCATACAATCTTCTTAAAACTTCACATCATGTTTAGGAAGATATCTTAATGGAAACAAAGCATCATTTCATGAAAAATTGCTGATTGGTTTAACAATTATCCGAAAGTCGTTTCTAGCACACTTATAAGTTGCGCGAGGTGTATCTCATCTTGGATCTTGTAGGATATTAAGAGTGCAAACAAATTTTATATCTCGTGTCCCTGTGACCTTGAGCTTTGACCTGGTGACCGAAAACATTGTCCATGCACAACTAGGCATGGTACTTGTCACTTCTGTAAAATACCATTAAATTGTGGCCAGGGGTTTTTGAGATTAAAAGCACAAAATATTTTACTATCTCGAGCCCCTCGGACTTTGACGTTTGGCCTAGTGACCCGAACATAGACCATGCACATCTAAGCATTGTACGTATCCATTCTGTGAAGTATCAATAAATTCTGACGAGGTGTTTTGAAGATTTAGTCTATCTGTCTGTAGACGGAATTTTGTGGACAGACAGACAGACAGACAGACAGACAGACATTATATGTTTAGGTAAATCATTTTGGAGAATTAATCGTTTTCATCTTAAACTGGGAACGAGCAGCTTTAAGTTGTAGAACTTCCATAGTTCCAATTAGATTTCCCTTTCAAACTTTGTTCAAAAGCACCTGCTGTTTCAAAGAGCTATCTGCAGTTTTAACAATAATAATGTACACCGTGTTTCGATGAAAATTGATTAACTACGAGCAGTTGCGACTGATCAAAAATGAAAAAAAAAACATTATTCTTACGGTCATCATTATAATCAGCATTCTCATACGTAGGCCTAAATTACCTTCTCCTCTGTATAGAATCCATTGTAAAAATATATCTGGTTCTGGTTGCCTAAACAATGATTGTCTTCCAAGCTCGCGTCCAAGTTTTACCCTTTTTTACAACCGAAACAAACATTTTCCTGCCAACTACAGTTTAACTATCTTTCTCATCCCCACCTGCCGTATGTTGTGTTGGTCTCCGTCCGTTCGTCTGTAGTGCAAATTCATAGACTGCTTTACTATCAAGAGGAGATGCACATATAATCAGCACGTTCATGTCAATTATTTTTAACACTTATTGCCATTTGATTACATTTTCTTATGCCTTCATGTCCTCATCATTTCTCAGCACCCGTAGGCTGGACTTCAAGAAATCTTAATGGGAAGCTTTTCTCCGCCAATACATGTCTTATAGCACATAAGCGCATTCTGGTCCGGGGTATTTCGTTATTAGTACTCCGCTTATATTGATACACTTACGGTATGCAAATTCGAAATAATAAATTATTGTGTCATTTATCTTCATCTGAAGAGATGTCTTTATTGCTGGACACCACTCATATTTTGCGTTTTAATGCAACCAAGTTGTTTTGATACTCATTTCGTACTGTTTAAGCCTACGACTATAACGCTTGTCATCTACGTGTCAACTTTAATACAGTCCCACTCATGAAAACATTCTTTCAAACTTAAAAAAGATGATACGTCCGTTTTAGTAACGGGAAAACCTGTATTTATCGACTGCTTAGATACATTTTGTAACTGTGTATCTGTCTTCACAGGAAGACCGTACTGTGATATTCTCTTGAAACTGAAAACAGAACGTTCGATTTTCATTTTGTGCTTTACTTGTTAATTGCACAAATTAATTTTAAACCTACGACTATAACGCTTATCATCTGCGTGTCATCTTTAATACAGTCTCACTCTTGAGTACATTCTTTCAAACTTAAAAAACGGAACGTCCGTATTTGTAACGGAAAAAAGCCTGTATTTATTTTTGTACCTGTGGTTCGTGCAATTGCTCATTATTTTTCTCGTAAACATCATTTATGCAGCTGCTCTCAGTACATTTTGGTGAACAAACCTGAACAGAAACTGAAACTACCCTTCCGTTAATTTTATCACTGCATGGAACCCTGTTCGGAAATGTCAAGTTTCAACTTTTCAAAAATGTACTAGATTGCCGCACGAGAAACTTACACTGACCTTTTAGGACTGCTTGTGGATACATTAAGAATAATTTTAGACTGCTTTGATAACTGTGTTTCTGTCTTCATAAGAAGCCAGTACGGTGATATTATCTTGAAACTAAAAACAGAACGTTTGATTTTCGTTTTGTGCTTTACTTGTCAGCTGCACAGATTGAATTTCACAACTCTTTCTTTATAGGCGTAATTCGTTTCCTCTTCATTAAAGCAAATTTAGCCAAAAGAAACTCCTTGAAATAATAAAAAATTTCATTTCACATCTGAGTCGATCTTAATATTTTCTCCCGTACTAATACGGACAAACTTGAGGAACGTTAGCGTGTACCCTAAAATATACTCAAATATACTCGAAAATAAATAAAGGGTCAGAAAATTAATAGTATTTGCTTTCTTGGGAAAACTTGCAGGTATAAAAATCGTGTATCAACATTGAATTAGGTATCTATACAGAGTGGTACAAAAAAGGAATTGGTTAATCCATTCATGAATTTCAATAGAATAGTGAGTTGTTTTCACTAGGGGTGTTAAAATTTAATGTTTTTGATTGGACAATTTATGTCATTTGTGTTCAACAATACCCTACATAAGATCGGTTGCAAAATCATTTTATAGAGAGGTTTGTACTGAGAATATCGTTTGCTCTAAGTTAACAGTTAACAGTTAAATTCACTATGCCACGACGCCATATGCGCCAAACTGAGAGACAGATGTTAGGGGGCTGCATCCAACGTAATGTGGTCCAGCAGTTGAACGTCAACCAGAGCGTGATTGGTCGGTTGTTGCAGTTGTACCTTGATACTGGGGATGTTCTTAAGCAACCAGGTCGTTACTGACGCTGCCCAGGACATTAGTCAGTTGACATTAGCAGCGCGACGTCGCTGTTACACTTGTCAGAGACTTTGAACGCACTTATTGTTACCGGATTTCTGTGCAAACTGTGAGGAACAGTATTAATGCTTCTGATTTGCATGCTCGGGGACCAGTTGAAAGGACCCCATTCACCACTGATCACTGTATACATCGACTGGAGTTTGCCAGACAACACGTGCATATTGACATCACAGTTTAAACAGCAGTCTCTTCACGTATGAATCAAAGTTCAATTTAGATTAGTGTGGAGAACAAAAAATGAGCGTTTTCGTGACTGCTGTATGGTAGAGCATGACAGGTTCGGGTGTGGGTCGGTCCTGGTATGGGCCGGCATTTCTTACGACGGTCGTACGGATCTTTACGTCATCAGGAACGGTACATTGAATGGTCAACGCTTCAGAGACGAGAAACTGGCCGACTTTGTAAGGCCGTACGCTGGAGCATTTGGACCGGACTTCATGCTAATGGATGACAACGCTAGACCCAACCGTGCAAGGGTGGTCAATGAGTATCTAGAACGTGAGGGAATCGAACGCATGGAGTGGCCAGCCAGATCTTCCGACTTGAGCCCAGTAGAACATGCCTGGGACAACATACAACGCCGAATATCAGGCTACAACAATCAACCACAGACAGTGAATGAGCTGACCGACGCCCTTGTGGAGGAGTGGACCAGGATTCTACGCGAGGACACGAGAAAGCTGATCACGAGCTTCAGAAGAAGTTGCCAAGCAGTGAATGAAGCTAGAGGAGGACATACACGGTACTAAGCTGTGAATTTTAGATAGTACATTGACAATTTAAAAATGCTATTCCCCACCCACTATGTGCGAAACGATGGAATTTTGTGACTAACAGGAATTAGCAGGAAAATTTGACATTATTTTTCTCTGTATTGATAAAGTAATCAATGAATTTAGAAGAATATACATCTGTGATTTTGCTTTGTTTTAAGTTTGTTAAATACATTTATTTTGGAGCATTTTTCTATTGTCCTCAATATTTGACCCTTTAATTATTTTTTGAGTATAGATCAATTTACGTTAAATTAGCTAATATCCCATTTAGCTGTAATATTTCCTTCGGGTATTCATAAATTGTGTTACTCAATAATGAACCATTGTTCTCCATCCGCGTCTCGTACAAAACAAGTTTTTGGATCTTGACGTGCTGATATACATTTGTATTACATTCTAAGTTATGCGCGTACTCCAATCTGATGTTGTATCAGTTAACTAAAATATTTACATTTTAGTGTTGTGTGTAGACTACTTGGATCTTCCCTTACATTTTATGTAATAAGAATGCTTGTATAGCACGCTTACATTGTATGCGCTTTATGAACCGTTCAAAGGAAAATGGGGATCAAAACTATGTGGTTTTGTTTCAGATTGCACGAGCTATGACGATACATTTGAATATTTGTATGGGCATCTGAAAGCTCTCTTCAACGCACATGGTAATGTCAGTCTTGCAGAGTGCAGAGAACTCTGCCTCTGTGAGTCAAAAACCACTTGCAGTTGGTTTGCCTACGACGCAGACTCTGCGATGTGTACCTTCACAGACAATTGTATCAGGGATCTTCATGTCGCTGATGTATCCTCGGAGTTCTACAGAAGAATATGTGCATATCCATAGAACAGGGAAATACAGTCTACAATAATAATAGAATGGTTTCATTTGAGTTTTTACCGCTTTGGCAAATAACATTTATCAAGACATTGATAAAGATACAAAAAAGTGTTTTGTTAAGATCAATGATTTCATCTACTGTACGCGGGGCGTCTGAAAATAAGTGGACATTTTGGTACTGTTAGGAAAGTATCAAAGATGTTTCAAAAATGTATTTACTCCTTTTTAGAAGTATTCACCATCTGCGTCTGTGCACTTTTGCCATTTCTGTTGGGGTTTTGGTATTCCTTCTGCTAACCATGAAACATACGTATGTCTGAGGTACTGTATAAGAAATGGAATCACAGCTGACCTTAACTTATATAAGTATGTTTTTGAAACTATAACAAGTCACAGAGGGGGAGAGGCAAGATCAGGGCTATAGAGAGGGTGAGATACTAGACTGCCACTTAAAGGAATTGGTAACTTCACTGTAGACAAAGCGGTGTGGGAGGGGGCGTTGTCATGATGAAGAAAAATGGCATTTTCTGTGTAAGCCTTGGGCGTAAGTATTTAGTTTTTAACGAAATGTTTTCAGAATTACTTCAGAATAGTATTTGTCAGTAACAGTTCTATCTGTTTGCATCAACTGGGAAATGTTTTTTTTTTCATTATTCATGTGCATCCCGGAAAACAACTAAAGTTTATTATTTATACCTCACCATCAGAAGGAGACATTGTACATCTTTTCGTGGGTAGGGAACTGACTCGTTCCAACTGCTCAGTGTGTTCTGAATGAGCTTTTGTACGAAATATTCACGATAGAATGTAGATTTCACTAACGAAAAAATATTGCTATGTTAATGCACATGGTAAGACAGGGTCACGAAAAATCCACATAATTTCCGAACATTCCCCATAGTCAAAGGGTTAAATTTTTGAAAGTATCTTTTTTGTATAGAATATTTAAAGATTATAATATCTCAGTACAAGTAAAGATAAATAACGTTCTGTGATCCCTGACTTTGTATGATCAATATAACAGCTTCTAAATCTCGCAATTGAAGTTTTATTCTTAAGAATTACCTTGAATGTAACCAATATAAATCGCACTGAAATAATGAATCTAACAAAAGGTATAAAGTTTTGTTACATTTGACATCTTCATTGTAACAGTAAACAGTAATAAATTATAAGTTGGTTTTTAAAAGGTTTCATAGCTCAAAGTATATCATACATGAAACTAAAATTTGCATTATAAAGGTTATGTATATTCTGTCTGTCATGGAATGTCAACGTTTGTGTTTTTCTATATGACTATTGCAAATGAGGATCATAACTGTTGTTTTCAACATTTTTATACATAATTCTATACAGTTGGGTAATGTGCCCCAACACTGTTTCTTCTCCAGTTTATAGTGCGGGACCCTCTTTCTCCGTAAGAAACTGCAAATCTGTTGACAGAAAGAGTCATATCTATAGCAGGGCTAGAACCCATAAGCCTCCATTTGTGAGGAATTAAGTGATTCTAAGTCAGCAACCTAAGGCTTTTGACATCGGATGCGGGTCCTGTTTAAAACTATGCAGTTATTTGATCGTTTTGGTGTTGTTATTTGTGTTGTTAAATGAATTGTTGCTCATCTGGGTGCATGGTAATACATGTATTTGAATCTTTACAATCGTCGGATGTCCGTCACTCTTAGTCCGTGTTAAACTACTGGTCAAATTTCAACAAAGCTCCAAAGGAATGTTTCTTCGACGGCCTTATAAGAAAATATCTTATGAACTGTATTTGATACAGAACCTCGAGTACCATGAATAGCAAAATGAAAACAATATATATGATGAAAACAACATGGCCCGATACTGTAATATTTGCTGTGCTATATTGCTTAATGGTTCTTAGCTATGTTGTGCGGTATTTTACAAAACATTCCTTCTTCTAGGTTTGTATGATCGTTTCAAGAAATTCCTTCAATCTCGCATTAATGTTTAAAGGAAAAAGTTAGTTTTAAAGAATCACAATATTTTTTTTTCTCTGAGGAATCAAAGTTAAGTTTCCTCGAGTGACTTTACACTGTGTATTAAAAAAAGAAACATGTATCTCAAAATATGACATCCAGTCTAGGCCGTAGGTTTCTGGAACTTATGTGATCGAAAATGGGCAAGCATGGGCTCGCATGGTTTCTCAAGTTTTTGATTGCAACATGATGGAAAATTTCTAGCTTCTCTCTTATATATATTTTATTTTAACGGAATCTTTAAGTATGACATTTATTGCACGGAAAATGTACTTTGAAGTGCTACATTTTAAAGGAAGACTAGCTTTGTCATCATTTTTCTGAGATAGCATTTTTAGAATCGTTATTGTCTCCATTCAAACTTAAAAGTACCTGTGGAGCAACTTTTTGATTTGTAAAGGCGAAAATCGATGTTAACCGAAATGCATAACAAAGAGTGCTTTTAAAGTTAGATTTGTGTTAAAGGTATATAATTGGAATTTGGCCATGTAACAGACTTGTTTGAAACTTTAACATCTGATCATTTACACTCATGTATGTTCACTTAGAGCTTAATTCAAGTAAGATTTTCACCGGAGGTATTTTTAAAATTTGATTTCCCTATCCCGATTGTCCAACCAAGATATAGTTTTTTTATCATAAGTAATATCTATCCAATTCAAATGTAAAAGTAGAAATTATATTGAATTAAAAAAGAAATACTAAAGGTTTAAATACTTTCATATTTAAGGGGAGTAAAAACACAAGGATATAAAAGTTAATAAAATGTAAATTTCTGATAGGGATCTAACAGTATGTAATGGGTCTTTTTGTTCATTAAGTAAATCTCTAACAGAATATACAAAAAGTAAATATTGTCATAAAATGTTGCTTAAAAGTAATTTACAACCTTTAAACGTTTTTATTAGTCATAATAGATCAGATATACATTTTATTCATCGCTCATGAAAAGTTGAAAGTACCGTTAACCGTTAAATACGTATATACAATGTTTAGTAAGGTTGTTGTTGATGTTGACTGTGAAGATGGATAAACCATGTAAAATCTTTGCTTGATATTCAATATAATATAAAGAAATTTTACATATTTGATCTATCCATGAGAGTTTAAATACGTTGAATATAATATATTCTAACACAAGCGGCTTCTTTTCCTATATAAGCATATAGGTAGAAACCCTGTATTGTATTTTACGATAAAATACAGCACGTTTTACCATAGACGACGTGCTGTAAATGACGTAACGACATGACGTATGTAAACAAGCGCGTCCAAATGTATTTCGCATTTTAAGGTTACAATGATGTATCCCCGTCCAACCAGTATTCGATCACCTAACTCATTTGTCGGTGCGCAAAATTTATGTTGAAGCGAAACGCCAATCATATCAACAAAATCATGAACAACAGCCATTTCTTCAATAAAATAAAGTTATATGATCATTACTTACCAAAACAATATCAGATTATCGGGACGAATTCAATCTGCCGCCATCTTAATTTCAGCACCGGAACACAACCTTGATTCGATCAAGGGGAGCCACTCCAGTAACACTGATTTATTTCTCTTTATACATCACAACATAGAAAGCGCTGCATACAATTTAAAAGATGTCACATGTTTAACTGATAATACTTTTCAAAAAATATAAATTTTATCATTTTTTAACATGTGTAGAGTCATTTGATAAAAAGTTCCATTGTTCGTTTTCAGTAGAGGCACATAATGGATAAACTTGCATTTTTTACTGATTGATATGCCATTGTCAGGCAATCTGTGTCGTATGACCTATAGGGTCCCATAACAGATACATTTGGCTGGTATAAAAGAGAAAAATAACTTAATTTTTTGGGATAAGATTTATTAAGTGTAATCCAACTAAATTCCAGTTAGGAAAATGAATGATAAGCATAGTCACGTGTATGCACGTAGCATTTTTTTGTAAGTATACTTTGAATTTCCGGTATGACGAAATTTGGGCCCTGGAAAATATCCATTTCAGCGATGTGAACGTAAACAAGTTCGATTTTTTTTATTTTTTGAGATAAACTTATGTAATTATGAAGAGGGAAATTTGGGAATAGTAAAAATACGCCATTTTGTGGATACTTCTACGCGTTAAACAAAGTTCGGGATAATATTTAAAAAATAACGTGTAATAATCAAAATAATAAATTGTTCCCTTTATTTTATCGTTTAATAAAATACAGTCAGTCGTTTGAATGCGAAAAAATAAATCACTCGTGCTTTGCACTCGTGATTTAATTACTACGCATTCACATTCCTGACTATATTTTATTCCACGATAAAATACAGGGAGGCATTTATTATTTCTTAAGTAATATGCACATTCAAATACACATTTTGATTTCTGAAGTATTTTAACTTAAGGCCAAAATTATGATTTATTTTAATTCGCTTAAAAGTGAATGATAATGTGTAATTTCATCATTAGTATAGAAAATGGTCATGGAAGATTTGATAGATTTTAAATATGCTGCAATGCAAATTCTCCTTTTTAAATTATCTTCTTAAGGAAATTGTTAAGTTTAAGGAGAATCTTAAGATTTGACTTAAGATGCTACTGGAATATGACCCATGAACATCAAAGTTAAGACAGTTATAAGGAAATAATCAATTATATGGAAGTAAGAGATGTTATATATTCGACACAGTTTAAGATTGTCATTTTTTCAAACAAATGTATTACTTATATACAGCTTTTCCACAATGTTTGATTGACAAGACAATTATCGTATGTGTGTTTTATGTAACAATTAGAGAAGTATTCACCAAAATTTGTAGCCCTGAATTGTCTTTAAAAATGTATGAATTTGTTGTGTTTTATTGTATTTTAAGCATGCTGTTTTTTTATAATAATGATGTTTTATCAAGGTTGTGATTATCTTATTACTCGAAATAAACACAGATACATCTCGTGCAGTATATTCTTTATTTGCGTAGCATTAAACAGATTCAACTATGTTTAGAACAACAATTTATTTGTTGCCAATAATACACAAAAATATTCCATATTTAAAAGTGGATATAATCGGACGCTCAAGACTAAACAGGGTCACTCCATGAATAGTCTTTAAGTGTAAAATCCCGTCGACCGAAAGGAGAACAGACATGCTACACGCAACTTGTTAATATGAGCAAATTGACTCCCAAGATGCAACTGCAAAACATCGGACTATTGAACACCAAATTGCGATTCCCATTCACAACTGGGTAACTCCAAGAAGTGAATGGAAACCACAATCCGCGTCAATGTAAGGCAAGGCAATGCAAGGCAGTGCAATAAGATTGAAAGCAAGGCAAGGCAAAGCAAGGCAAGATACAGCAAGGCTAGCTAGGAATTGCCAAGTACTAGGGCAAAATCCTACTGCTGTCCAGTCACTGCAAACACTGAAAACCGTATGATACTTTTCATAGATACATAGACAAAACACGGCAAAGTTAGATTCCAGACCATGGATACCCATTCCTTAGCGGTTTCTCCAGCACAGAAACAGTAGCCACAGACGGGTTGAAATTTTGAAAGTTAAATTATAACAAGGTCCGTTCACCTCCCGGTCGACAGAATTTTTCCGCCACAGTAAATTGACAAATTTATCCGCCAAAATTCTAGCGATCGACACAAACATTTCTTAAAATAGAATCTTTGATATAGTCTAAAAAGAACTCTAATCCGACTTCGTTCAGGTGCACACCATCTTGCCGAAAAAATGCAGATTTGGTATCGATATCCGGCTTAATAATATCGGATTTTCCGCCGGAACTAACCATTTGCCGGCCTATTCTATTTGCGCGACGGCGTTTTTCTCAATAGTATCAATCCCATTCAATGCACCACCCCAGACGAGCCTCGGTAGTATGTCTATCCATACCAAAACTGCCTGGGGAAATGCATCGCGCAAGTATGATAGTTCTGAGCGAATTAAAATTTTGATTTCAACGATGGACGTGGATGTTAGATCGTTTCCACCTAGACTTATACAAATCAGAGAAGGAGCGGGCGAAAACAGCACCTTGGTCTCAATCTGGCGACGCAAACTGCTCCAACGTAAGCCTCTCACACCAAGCCAATCTATGGTAATGCCTGGCAAACGCAGGTGAGGTTTTCCCGTCTGTAAGGCACGTATTCCCGCCCAATAAGGTATCGAATCACCCAATATCCAAACATCTAAATACATAGATAAGCGAAAAAAACCGTTATTAATACAGACCCCTCTACAATACATATTACGACTGATTTTTATCAAATCATCAGAACTACATGTACATCCATTCTGTATTGTTGATTGATTATATTATTTAAAATCCGTGACGTACTATTTACTATCAGTGATTGCGACTGTAAATCTATCTGTTCTAGTATTTTAACGAATATACAGTTTGAAACAGTCGGAAGTCCATCTGCCGAGTTTCATTATAGCCGCTGACGAAAGACCTTGAATTGCTAAGTCGGTAGCTCTCCCAATTCTGAAGCTATGTGTTTTGTAACATGATTCGATGGGCAATCGGGCTCCATAGACGCACTTTGTTAAAACTGCTGCAAACTGCGACCTGATCACTGGAGTACCGTCGCGGTGAATGAACAGGGGGCCCCTAAGTTCAGGCCTAACTGTTAAAAAATCTATTAGTGCGCGGACTGGACATATGACACGTTCGTCTCTTGGAAGCTTTAACGTGACTTGATTTCCGGCTTGATTTGTTTTGAAATGATAAAGCCGAATTTCTGCGTACTTATTTTCGACCAGTGACAAGTCAGACACCAAAACCACTCTTTGCACTTGAGATTTAGATGAGGCAACAAGTTCACTGACCCGAAATAAACCGAAGTACGCTACAGTAAACAGAGCGAAAAATAACTTGGCCTCATAATTATTGTAACAAATTTGAGGTAATATGTTACATATAACCTTTAATATAGATTTTGTCAATGGAGCCCGTTTGTCACATGAAATACGATTCCGACGACAGCCCTCTAAAAGTTTGTTTATAATGAAAACCGCGTTTATGTCATAGAAGCCATGTAGTTTATGAAAATAATTTAACCCTGCGACGTATGTAGTTATAGTCTTAGCTGACCGGCCCTTTTCAAAACAAAATGCGATAAACAGGATAATGTGCTTACTCGGAATTGGCCAACATGGAGATAACAGATAGATAGACCGAAAGTTTTCGAATGCATTGATTGCTGTATTATATGTTGCCTGTGAGTTAGGCGCTATTCCTGACTGTAACAATGTTCGAGCTCTAACTCGAAGACATTCCAAAGGAATTCCGGTACCAACCGAGGATGTAAGTCTGCATCCGGAGCTAGCTCTCTGAATCTGGCCAACTGAAACCGAGATAAAGAGTCGCAAATGTCGTTGTGGCGACCAGGAACATGTACCGCTTTAAATAAAATGTTAAATTTCAAACAATGTAAGGTCAAAAGTCGTATCAGACACATTACGGATTCAGATTTGGACGATAGCTTATTTAAGATACTCACAACTGCCATATTATCACAATTAAATTTTATTTTTTTATTAACCAACTGCGGTCCCCATACGAATACCGCCACTAAGATAGGGAATAATTCTAACATTGTTATGTCGGAAGTGAGGCCACGCTTCCGCCAGGATTCCGGCCATTGCGCTTGACACCAATGACCTTGGAAATATATACCGAAACCTAAATTTTTGCCCCCAGCACTATCAGAAAACAGCTGCACATCTTCATTGGTAACCCAAAATCGGTCATGAAAAACGGAAACACCATTGTGATTTTGCAGAAATATTCGCCACATGGTTAAATCCTTCCGAATTTCTTTTTTAATTCTGATGTGATGATACGGCTTTGAGAGTCCACAAATAGAGTTTATTAGGCGACGAATGAAAGGGCGTCCGACGACTATAGCTCGGCAGCAAAAATTTAATGAACCAATTAATGACTGTATCTTTTTTAGAGTTGATTTCGGATGGGCCAAAATTTCTTTGATCTTATCGATCACCTCCTGTATTTTGGAACTCGGAATTCTAACGACCATCTGGTTCGAATCTAGTTCTAGGCCCAGAAAGACTTACACTTCGGACGGACCTTCAGTCTTTTCAACTGATAAGGGAACGCCCAGTTCGGACATAGTATTTTGAAAAAATTGAAGTGCTTGTTTACATGACTCTGACGTTTTGTCGCCGCCGAGAAAATCATCCAGGTAATGTATCAGTTTAGTCCCTATTCGCCTTGATTTTACACAAAACTCAAGAAATCTGGCGAACCTTTCGAAAGTTATACAGCTTATAGAAGCTCCAAATGGAAGCGCTTTGTCGAAATAAAATTTATTATTGAAGCGAAAACCAAGTAGTTCAAAATCAGAGGGTTTAACTGGAATAATACGGTACGCGCTCTTTATATCTGATTTAAATAACTGACAATTGTGTCCTAATTCTTGGACTAAACTAACTGCTTCGTCAAAACTTGTATACTGAACCGTACAAATAGCTGGATCGATAAAGTCGTTTACCGACTCACCCGGTGGGAACGACAAATGATGAATCATTCTGTATTCACCGGGGGCCTTTTTGGTACTAGGCCTATCGGTGAAACGATTAAATTTGGAATCGGGCGTTCGGTGAAAGGGCCGGCTACTCTGCCTGCATCGGTCTCTTTTTTAATTTGACTTGCAATTAATTCTGGGTTTAATTCAGTAGAGCGTAAATTTTTTGAATCCCGAGGGGCACGTGGTCCGTTATATTGAATTGGAAAGCCACTGGTAAACCCATCAAGTAAATATTCTGCCTCTGTATTATCATACGACTCTAAATAGTATTTCAAAACTGGAACTTTAACGGGAGACTCTGCTAAGCTAAAAACCCTTTGTTTTGCGGACTCTGTCGGTAGTGGTGAGTTATCTGCCTTATTGCCTAAATTGGCCCCTAAATCGGCCCCGCCCTTGGAAGAAAGGTCGGGAACCTCTGCCTCGAAAAGTAGTCTGTGATTGGAATGGCCCTTGAGTGGTTATAGCTTTGGATTGTGAGCTGCTATTAGTACAATTAAACTCTGGATGGGGGGCAAAACACCTGGCACATGCATGTGAAAATCTACAATTGGGCCACGTGCATTTACCGTCGTTAAAATCATGACACGTGTACCTGTAGGGATTCGACTGACTTCGGAGAGTTTGCCTGACCTGCATGCAACGCCACCATAAATCATTGTTTATTTTGGACCATGATGCAGGGGTGATGGCCTGTCTTAAACGAAATTGTTCGTCGTAAGCCCTCCAGGCCAGCCCACCTTGACGCACAGCACAGTCCCTAATATTGTACATGTAGTGCAGTAACTCGTACACTTTGTCGGCGTGGTTCGAAAGGTATACTGACGCATATATAATGAAAGCATTAGTCCATTTCTCAATGCAGTTAATCTGATCTCTGCATTCTTTTTGGGCCGTCTCGATGTGACCCTGGCTATTTAGCTTAAATAGTGATCCCTTGCAAAACTCAGACAACTCAACCGCGCCCTTTAATAATAAGGCCAAATTTACATACTCGCCCTTACAAATCTTTTGCTTAAGCGATGCGGGCACGTGCGCCGCTAAATCATCATCAGCCAAGCGAACAGCAGGTATGAGACTAAGGCCACCAGTAAAATCTACCAAGCTACTGGCTTGTGTGTTAAATTGAGAACTAACCAACTCGTTCGAGTCCCTACAATTCGGACTTATAATCGTGTCGCCACACCCCTTAGAGAGACTATCAGAATGTAAAACGTTGTTATTGCTATTTTGCTGAACAATATCAGATTCTCTAATAATTTGTTCGAAGTCAATAATATTGGACCTACCGGCATTTGACTCTATGACCCTCTCATCCACCATGTGCTCCTCCAGTGCTTCGGCCCTCTGTTTCTCGCCACGACCAGGTCTCGTGTCGTTTCTCTGCTTTGCAGCGTTTCTCTGCTGTGCGGCGTTTCTTTGCTCTGGGGGGTTTCTCTGCTCTGGGGGGTTTCTCTGCTCTGCGACGTTTCTTTGCTGGGCATTTCCATCCTGAGCGACCTGTCTATTGCGCAGAACCCTACCTGCCGGCTCTTGTCTCCTACGACCTGCTGGCTGTCGTCTCCTACGACCACGTGGCATTTTATTCTTATTTCTTTTACACAACTCAACCGCGCCCTAAGTATAAACTAAATAACTTGATGTGTACTTTCTGTGTACATAGTAAGCAACTAAGAGAACTGCACGAGATTTTTCGGCGTTTATATAGGTTGTCGAAAATAAATAGACACGGAACCAGTGATAGTAAAACGGGAACCAACCGGAGAACTCAGGTATAACAATATAAACAAAAATACGTGTGTGTATCGGAAAGGATAGCGCAGAAGATAATTTCTTGAAAATATAAAATAAATTATTTTTATTCTGAAAATAATTTCCATTATTTAATTTTTGTGGGACTACCGCTGTTTTGCAAAATGAACGGAAATGAAGTAACTTTATTTGGTAAATATGGCCTAAGCCTTTTAGTCATGTATAGGAGTCTACGGCGTAAAAAAGCATTTCTCCCATTATGCTGTTAAACTTGAATTTATTGTCTAAAAGGAAAAAAAGTCACATTAAAGGTGACAATATATCAGAGACATTATATCTGCATGAAATGAGTCAAAATTACGTTCCAAAGTTAAATTTGTCCCAAACATTACCCGGTTTCCTGGAGACATTGAATCCAAATTAGGAGATTACGATTACATCTGCAATTGATGATTACTACATGTACAATGGCAGGATTGTGCCGTTTGTCTTGGTCTCCACCGCTGTCTGAAGAGATTAGTCACGATGCTGTTAAGGGGAGAGTGAGGTAAGCATGCCACAAACTGGTTATAACTTCTACTGTATAATGTTTCCTCTACTCATTCTCTTATTAGTAGTTTGAAAGATTCAATCTTCTTTGGTACTTTTCTTCGGGTTTAGTACCGTGTGTTTGATGGTGTCTTGGGATTGTAATTTTGGTTCACGTTTGCCTCCAACCGCCAGTGAAATGACCAGAAGAATGTATAACTCTTTTGGATTGAAACAATTTTCAATATAGAACTTCTTTTAATCAGGTACTACCGCATGAAATAGAGCAATCTTAATGGTATTATAATTCTATTACTTTAATATCCAATATATTTTAGCAAAATATAATAACAAGTTAACAATAGAAAACGTAAGAGACGAATGCCCCCAAAGTGATGGCACACAGTCTGTGACCGTTACCCTCAAGGTGTGGATCCGGAACTGATGCAGGACACTTTATGTCTATGTGCATAACATTAAAGCAAATTTGTTTAGAAATATTCTTCCATGAATCGACAATGTAAACAGATAAAATGTCTACAGAATGACGGTCAGACACAGAGAAAGCGCACATGACATTTCCATTATATACATGTCATCTACATGTGCTTAACATTGTTAGTTTTAAAGTTCTTCAATGCATGACAAAATACCACGTATACAGGATTCCATAGTTTTTAAAATCTTAAGTATGACCGTGGCCTTCAAGCTAGTAGGGATAAGGGACTTGCATACAACATGTCTTCTTGTGCTGAATATGTGTGCTAAGTTGTTATAAAAGCCTTCAATGCATGGCATAATTTCAGTCTGGACATGAATGTGTAAATATTTGCAATATTCCATGACTTTCAAACATGTGTGATTTTGACCTTTCAGATAGGGACGTGGTACTTACATGCGACACGTCGTCTTCATAATTATTATGCTAAACATTTGTGCTGAGTTGTTTCAAATCTTTCAATACGTAAAAGAGTTACAGTCCAGAAATGAATGTGTGCATATATACAGAGTCTATGACCTTAAAATTCTAAGTATGACCTTGACATTTTAGATATGGATGCGGGGTTTTTATGTAACACGTCGTCTTCATGTGCTGGACATTTATGCCAAAGTATTTGAAAATCTGTAAATGAAGAAAAGAGTAACAGTCCAAACAGGAATGTGAGCATATATACAGTGTCGGTACGAACAAAATAAAAGAACGGACACACGGACGGATTGACACACGGACGGACGGTGCGATTTCAATATCCCAACCTTTGAGGATTAAACTAATATTTTACATACACTCAACTCAATAGAAATTGAGTTGTATTTTAATAACTTTCACATTCCTCTAACCACCAGAGACGAAATTACAAATGAACGGCAGACAAAATGCACTCATTTAAAAAAGCAACAACAAGAACCTTTAAAGCTGTTGGTGAATGTTTTGTTTTTATCTTTTTTTAGATTTTGTTAATCTTGTTTAACTTTGTGTATATAAGATATAAGAAAGTATATACTAAATACATGTATTGTAATTGTGTGAAAATGCTTTTCTACATACAAGACAGTAAGAAAAGTAGAGTATCAATGTAATGATAAACTGTGTGCAACGTCTATGTGTTTCATATTCTGTGGTAAATAGCACAGATGCTATAAATTACTACTGCCATTTTATCTGTGATAAATTGGTCAAGGGGTCACTTAAATTAGGATATCTGCTGAGATGTAACTGTGGGATGATGTTTTCCTCTTGCACAGATCCGTGCAAGTCTCAAGGCTTATCTGTTATAGTGCAAATGTCATTTCTCTAGCAAGCTTTGCGTTTCATGTTGATTTTACAAATTTATCTTAATAACATAATCTAGAGGTCATTACGATTCTTGAGGCCATTGCCGTTATTGTCATGCCGAGTGTTTAATTTAACTATATTGTATTGCAACAAACACATATATTTCTACCAAGACATATATTCACAACGAAACACAACGCGAACGGGTCGCGCTACAAATTCTTTCATCTTAACAAACGGCCATTCTCAGGGTATTCTCACTTTACTTTAAAGACGATATTGTATGATGATTTGTAGTTGTCGTACGCTGAAAAGTTTTAATGAAAGTATCTAACACGGCCAAAATTATTCAATGCTATAACTACGAATCATTGGTGAAATGCAGCATTACTCTGCTTGTATAAAATATATAACTTTACCATGAATTACTTCCCTATACACAGCTCTGTACGACAGCGATACAGATAATATTTAGAACACTTCCAAAAAAAACATTATCGTCATTTTGTTGTCAGTGTGACTAAATATACAAAGCCAGTCGTTTACAGTATTAAACTATTCATTCTTTTACTTGTTTCTTTCAGGCATACGATGCAATATCAAACACATAAAGCACAAGTTCATGTGCACCGACCTGTTGTAAAACAGATTTTTGTATCGACCATTGTGGTACAACTCACAATGCAAACACGACAGCACAATCTTCCCTGTCATCGCTATCGTCAGCAGGTTATACAAAAAGCTCAATCAAATGTCATAAAGACAGGTAGACATTTACCAGTCGTGTTATTCACAAGTAGCAATTTTGATGTTTTACTTAAAACGATTCTGCTATTATTTTATAATATGTAAAGGACAATTAATGAAAAGAAGTGTCCAAGGCTTATGGCATCGTACTGCAAGTTGAAATTTGAGAGGCTTGGAAGTATTTACAGTGACTAAATGACACATAAATACAACCAGCAGTAGTCTGGTAAAATGTTAACGAAATCAATGCATTATTGCACATAAGTAGCTTTTTGCAGATTTTAATAGTCCGCTCTGTAATACAATGAAAATAGATTTATATAATCATGTAGTAATTTATTCGCATATTTTATATTTTAGGAGCTATGTTTTCAGACAGGCCATTTATATACCATATACAAACCACATTTACATACCATAAATAAACAGCATTAACATGTCACAAATAGACCGCATTTACATACCACAAATAGACCGCGTTTACATATCACAAATAGACCGCATTTACATACCGCAAACTGACAGCATTTACATACAACAAATAGACCGATATTTCACTGTAATACAAACGGCAGTTACGTACATTTGCAAAACCGGAACGATCAGCTCTGTGTCCATTTCCTTCATGACCAAGTGACATAGGAAGCGGCGCGTTCAGTTTGTAAGATGGGAGGTGGAGACCTTGTTGTCGAAAAGGCGACGCTCTTGAGACACGAAAACTCGTTGCCAGTAAGTGGACCTTTCCACACCATAAATATGAAATGCAGCCATACGATTTCTCTTTAAAAAAGTCTTATGTATAAATTTGTAACTATTTTAATCATTAATATGATAAAAAAGATGTTCTGGCTGAAATTCATGACATTGGTTTAAATTGTGTTTATACAAATTACTCTCATTGTCATCAAATGATAATATATTCTTTGATTTTTTTTCAATCTTCAATTTTGTCAACTTGTATTTTAACTTGTGAACAAATCCTAACCGAATACATTCAGACAATTCACACGCTGCGTACTGGTCCTACAAAGTGCACTTTGTCATATTATGGCGGTGATGGCTACTGGATATGAGCAAAATACTTCACTTACAACAACCATTTTAAATGGCACGTTGATAATTTCAAAATAAACTGGGGAGAAAATAAACCAAGTCATTACGGAAGGGTAAAGGCCAAGACTGCATTGGGATATTAAAGCGTAATGACACAATTTCAGGTCGAACGATTGTAACTACATGTATATAAATAGGGGTCTGAATTATATCTGTGAAAGATAAAAGCCTGGAAATGCCTTCATTGAACTGTAAAATTGAAGAAATGTTTGTGTCATTTTAGCTAACCTAAACATAACTGGTAGTTTAAACATATTTTATTTCCATATATACACATGTATGCAAACAGTATAACAATTACAAATAAACATAATGGAATAGGATAAAAATGAAAGACAAAATATCTTATAAAAATCTTCTCCCTGACAAGACTTCTTTGCAATAGAACTGTACAATTTTGAAAGTAAATTCGGGTAAAACAATGATATATAATTGTTTTAGGACGAAAAAGAACTTAAATGAATTCAGGTTTTGCAAAAGTTAGAGAGAGAGAGAGAGAGAGAGAGACAGACAGAGAGAGAGAGACAGACAGACAGACAGAGAGAGAGAGAGAGAGAGAGAGAGAGAGAGAGAGAGAGAGAGAGAGAGAGAGAGAGAGAGAGAGAGAGAAAGAGAGAGAGGCCTCACGCAAACGTGATAAATTATGTAAATTTTTGCTGTCATGTATAAAGCATTGAACATGGTGAAATATAAATGCATTTTCTTTTCTTGGTCTGAGAGGGTTGAATCACCAAAATGAAGTAGGGGTAGACAGAGTTCGAAGTCCCGAAGCTGCCGAAACAGTGTATTGCGGTTCATTTGGAGAAGCTGGCATTCAAAGAAAAAGTGATAATTTGATTCAACCTGTCCACATGTACATAGAGGTGTTGCAGGAATATTACATAGATACAAGTGGTAGTTGAGTGAGCTACATATGGTACGTAGACGTGTATGCGTCACTTGAAGTTTTCTCGTGCCAGTAAAATAGTATGACGGCAAACGAGTTTTGTTCTGATTAAGTTGATTTTTGAAAGCAAAGAGTGATTGAACATGTCTAGTCTCAAGGGGTAGAGAATTCCATTCACGGATAGCAGTTGGAATGAACGACTTAAGATACAATGGTGTTCTACAGTTGATCCCAGGGACATCAATAGGTTACAGCGAATATTTCTTTGGCGTGGGATTAGTGAAGGCAGATAGTTAGGTACTAGGTAATGGTACATTTTGTAGAAATGTGTCATTCTCTGTTTGTATATTCTATCAGAAAGGGATTCCAAGATACTTTCATTTGCAAGGCGTTCTAAAGATACAAGACGTGTTGCTCCGGTAACAAAACGAGCACACTAGTTTTGGATTGTATCAAGTTGATCAGAATCAAATTTGGTGATATTTCTTCATAGAACATCAGCATATTCCACACCCGGTCGGATGAAGACTATATAGATAACATCCACTGATTTCTAATCTTACAGGAATTTTAATCTCTTCAGGATATGTGCCTTTCTTCAAGCCTTTTCAACTATATATTCAATGTGAATGTGCCAGCTTGCATCTACAGAAATGCTTAATCCGAGATGTTTATGAACTGTGACTTCTGGATGTTTTTGGCCAAGCATAGATAGGGTAGGGTGAACAGGGCGGTAACGCTTCCTCGAAACAACAAGAGATTCAGACTTAGATGGATTAAATGTAACTAACCAATTCGCATCCCAAGAGGATATCTTATCAATGTCAGCTTGGAGTTGATTAGCAGCAATGTTTGGATCTTGAACTTCGACATACAGACTTGTATCCTCAACAAAGAGATCAATAGAAAACCTGATATCAATTACGATATTATAATGAAAATGAGAATCAACATAGACCAAGGATTGACACCTGAGGAACACAAGCTTTGATTTCACACCATTGAGAAACAGCTCCTGGAAGAACAACACGTTGGCGCTTACCAGAATGATAGAATACCAAAGAAATAAAGGTCCCGTTATTCCTGCCGGATGAAGTTTTATCAGCATACCCTTGTGCTAGACATTATCGAATTTCGAGGCCATAGTCAAGTGCTTTAAACAGAGTACTATAGATATGAGTAAGCTGATTAACTGTAGAATCACCTGGAAATGATTAAAAACGCGTTGAAAACAATTCTTTCAAACACCTTTTCAGCTGTGTTAAGAAGGGAGATAGGATGATAATTATTCGAAACGGAAATGTCTCCTTTTTATGGACAGCTGTAACATTTGCTTCTTCCATGAAGAAGGTAATTGACATAGATGAAGATAGTAGTTAAAGAGATCACAGAGTGGATTGGAAAGTTCAGCGGCAGCTTCTCGGAGAATTCTGTAACTAAGACCATCTGAACGAGAAGCCTTGTTGACGTTTAATGATTTAAGGACGTGGCACACTTCAACGGGAAGTATTGTTATGGTACTAAAACACTTATCTGGTTCAGGATGTTGTAGAAGTGGTATATCTTTTTCTTCGTCGTGAAGGTATGTTTGCTGTTGAAAGTACCGATTTAGGAGATTTGCTTTGTCCAGATCAGAAGAAGCAATTATGTTGGTTTCTGGGTCGTGTAAGGGCAGTATCGTGCTATTTCTATTGGAAGATATGAATGATTTAAGTAATGTCCACCACTCTTTGTACGAGTGTGAACCTTCTTTGAGTTTCTGTGGAAGTTGATTGAAATAGTCTGTTTTAGAAGTTCGAATTGTAAGAACATTTTTGTTTCTGAATTGTCTAAATGATTGCCAATGATGTAGTGATTTTGTGATCTTAGCCTTCTTGTACATTCGTTTTCTTTTTCGTATCATTTTCCATATTTCATTTGTGATCCAGGGAGCTTCGTTTGATTTCATTTCGATGATTAAATTTGGAATTTTCAAAGTTTGTCTTGCTGTGACGAGTATTTCGTGGTAATGTTTGATGTGTATGTGTCTATGCTGTCGTCGAAGCAAGAGTTCCAATTTAAGCAAGCAAGATAAGAACGAAGTTTTGTAAAGTTAGCTTGGTCATATCTCCATATATGACACTCAATACATTTCCGCTTAATTAAAGTGGCAACTCTCGCTGGTATACCAGCGAGTATTTGTTGTGTGCAGCTGTAACTTGATACCTCCAAAACTACCTGTCAAAAAAAAAAAAAGGGGAAAAAAAAAAAAAAAAAAAAAAAAAAAAAAAAAAACTTTTTTCCCCCCCCACCCAACCCCTTTTTTTTTTTTCTTTTTTTTTTTTTTTTTAAAAATATTTTAAAAAAAAAAAAAAAAAACCTCCTGAATCATTTCATCTCACTTTCTTTTTATTCCATGATATTCATTCATATTCTCCCTTTTTAGAAACTTTAAAGATAAATATAACAGACTCAAATTTTGCACAAGGCCTGATTTTGTGTAATTTCCTACAATATAAATATATTGTGGTAAAATGAATATGTCAGCACCCAATTAAGATAGAGTCACAAAATTAATTGGTAATTATATGCCATCGGCATGCAGGTGTTTTTTTTCTTTTTCGAAGGACAAAAATTCCAGACATGAAACTGATACATGTGTCAGAAAAAGGAGGGAAAATATCACAACAGTTCAGAATACAATACAATGTATATGCATGTAGTTGATGAAGAATAAAGTTTATATTTTAATAAAGCATCGCAGAAAACGTGCATAAGAAAAAGACATGTATTGTTTATATCAAAAGAGAGTAAATGGAGCTATTTATGTTAGTTTTAATGTTCTTGACACGGATTTGAAAGTTCATAGTGATGATAATACGGGATTATGTTAACTGTAGACCATCAAGGAAAAAAATAAAATGGAGAAATTATTAAAAGCAATAGTAAAATCAATCTAAAGCCTCATTCTTGGATAATAATGGATCATAATATATAATGAGCCAGGATAATATTAACTGACCCTGCATGTGCGATTCTTGCAGTGGTTTACTAGAAGGATTCTTCGTTTAAGTCACATAAACATTTTTTAAAATTTATACCAACACTGTTTATGGTTTGCATTATGTAGCTGCATACCCACGGGCTTGACCAAGAAATGGAAGACAACCTGAACCAGGAAATAGTATCAAACAACAAAAAATTATTATAGAAAATCCTGAACTATTATTTAGTCAGAATGGACTTTTGAAATAAAGTATAGACGAATGGGGGAATAACAAACATATCGAACCGCAAAGGAAGTTGTGTCCTGCTGTGCACTTTTGCAAGTTAGACATTTATACCAAAATTAAAAAGTTCAATACTGACTACTTTAAAACATATGGCAACTTGAATAGATTTCTGCACAAAAACATATGTTTATGTTACATTTATCTGCTAACTTTTAACTTTAATTATTTAGTTTTTGATTACCTTAATGGTTCATTATAATAAAGAATATTCTCTTTTTATGGAAATAAACTTTCATCAAGGTTAGTAAACTGTTTTGTTCTGTAATGGATGCCACTACTCTCAAGTGTATAAACATCACCACGTGGCCTTTGTTTACAAACACAGAGTTTATCAGCAATTAGCCACACCTCCCGGGAAATTCAAATCTGAAATCGTCTGCTTGACAGATTGAATTTTGGTTCTCAAAGTCACTTTTAGAACAGATTTGTCATTAAGATGTTTGGATGAACTGTTATGAAATAGCACAGTTTACCTTTGTAACAGTAGGATAAAGTATATGATTGTGTGTATCATTTACACGTAGAAAAAAACATGTGAACATTATAGCAGTCTTGATTATCCCTAGGCCAAGTTCATAACTGGGACAGATATGATTCAAAACTAAGTCACAAGGTTTTATCATAGAAAAACATTTTAATTGTTAACTTTAGTTTTATTCGACAATGGCGATGAACAAGAATCAGAGTGATACAAGTTATGAAAAAGAAGGAATGGCAGAAATCATATTGGTTGAGTTGTAAACGC